>PVIC010038095.1:6334-17862 GCA_004025085.1 Thryonomys swinderianus | reverse complement strand
ACGGAACGTGGTGTATTCAGTAGTTGCCCAGAGGAAGAAGTTCAGAGCACAGGCATGAAGTGAAAGGTACAGTGGGAGATTTTCTAACGTAAACCCGTCCTTGGAATCTTAACAAGTAGCTACTTCATTGTTGCAGCACAACTCTGAAAACAAACGTCTCGCGTTTAAATTACAAAATCGAGAGGTAAAATTGTAGCAACGAATTCCCAAGTATTGTTTTATTGTCTTATCTTGGTCGTTCTTACTGTATATGCTTATCTGAGAAGTATTTATCACCATCCCACGGTCTCATACATTTTAAGAGATTTTTTAAATATGCTAAATTTCCACAAACAAAAATCTGACATCATGTCTTCCCTCTGACAGGTTATAATCTAAAGAGAAAAGAAAGAGGTGCACATGAAAATGTTAAATTCTAATCTGCGTTGTTACCCGGTGGTAACAAATCAATCTATTAAGAATAGCATCCTCTTTTTCTCTTTCCCCACCTCTTTTCACATATAGGTGTTTGAAATTATGTTCAGTGTACAACCAAGGTGACTTTCAGTATCTCCATTACTTGACATAGTTCCTTATTCCCTCTGTACTGTACCCATTTTTCATCCATTTTGCTGTTTACTTCCCCATCTGAGCTACTTTAATGAGTACTGTATTTTAATGATCATCACCAAGTCCTGTGATAGTTCAAAGAAGATATTAATTTGCCAAGATTGAATATTACTAGTCTCCATAAAGAGAAAAGGTTCTTGAAAAACAGGCAACGCAATGACAGAAATTTCTAAAACTTACCGATACTTTTAGGATTTCCCAGAGGATTGTTCTCCCAAGAAAATATTATGCAGTGTTTCTTAACCTCTGCGTCCTTCAAACAACATCACAAAAAGCTAAGACCTTTTAAAAAAGAAAAGAGACCAGGATATTTATGGAATTTAGGGACTTGATCTTTAAGCTAAAACACTGAAGTTGTAGATATTGATGATTTAACCCAGCCTTGCCCCATCCATCTCCTGTCTCTATGCAAGGGATAGTGGGGAAACCTAGAGGTTAAAGTGCAAATGGGGAGGAACATCTCATTCTTGAGGCACAAAGACTTACTGACCATGAAGAGAAACAGAATGTTTTCCTTATCAATGAGAACCTTTCGCAAAACTTCTTGATCTCTGCTCCCAGGAGGATTTGCTAATAAATCCAGGCTGAGCCACTCTTGAAATTAACTCACCGTGTTCAGAGAACTACTGGATCATGGAATTCCCTATTTTCTTTGTTGTGATGTTTTTTAGCCTTATTGATTCAACGAAGATTCTGAGTGTCAAGGATAAAGCTAACTCTCTACTTCATTCACTCCTCTAAGTCCTTCATTCCTACTTTGATTTGACAGACATAAAATCTGAGGTTCAGAGAAAACAAGTCATTTATGTAAAGATCCCACAGCTCTTTAAAAGGTGACAGCCCAGAATGTCTTCCAACCAGCACTTTCAAAACAATTCCACAAGTCATAAACCCACTAGAACTTCCGTGACCCTCTGACGGGGAGAAGAATATGCAGTCATTAAAGCATTCCACCTTCCTGTCTGTTTCTACCAGAGTGATACACATGTCGCCACTTAATATTCTCAGTATATGTTATTGGTTAGCTTTCCATTGCTGTGACAAACGTCCAAGAAAAACAACTTCAAGGAGGACAAGTTAACTGAGGCTCATAGTTTCAGAGGCTTCAGCTCATGTCAGCTGGCTTTATGTTTCTAGGCCAAGACATCATAGCAGAAAGGCATGATGGATGAGAATTGTGCAGGGCCAAGAATCAGAGAGAGGGGAGTGGCCCAGGGCTAAAACAGAGTCTGTAAAGACACACCCCAGTGGCCTGCACCCCAGGTAAACCCCTCCCTTCAATTGTGCCCTATTTCTTAATAGGCTGTTCAGCTCTTAACTCGTCAGTGGATTACATGCGCTTTTATGACTCACTCACCGCTCTGGGCCCCACTTCTGACCACTGCTTCACCAGGGATCGAGCCCTTACTACAGTATTTTGGGGAGCAACTTCATATTTAAACCCTAACAGGTTAAGAGTTACTCAAGAACAGGACCCATGAGTCAAACGGACTTGGGCCCTTGGGTCCCTTTCCTTCTTCTCACTTTTAAATGAGAAAGAGGATGGGCAGAGGTGTAGACATCTCTATTGTCATCAATGGCTGATGTGAGAGTACTGTTAATAATATCTAGCACTCGTGGGCGATTTCTCTGTGAAAGCATTTTGCGAAGCTATTTTAGTACCATAAGGCACTTATATCTCAAAAATACCCTAGACGATATGTATCTTCCTTGCTTAGTAGAGGCATCATAATCTGCATTTTGCAGTCAAAGGAATAGAAGCACAGAAATTTTAAATAAACAGACCAGAGCCCCACAGCCAGGGGGAAGAAAACAGAGCCGACTTTCAAGGCAAAGTTCAGCTTCGCATTTGCAGCCTAAACTGCCACTCTGCTCCCGCTAAAACCAGGCTTATTGTTTCTATAGTGTTCTGTTCTTTTCTTCTATTATAACACATGGCTCCTGTTTGTGCCTTAGAATTGAGTTGATTGATGAAAGAGGCTATGAAAGGCCACTGATCAATATAACACCCTTTCCAATTTAGAGGAATCTTGTCTTCCTTCTGCTTAAGCCACGTGAATAGCGTTTGGATCTCTTGAACATATCTAATCATTTCCTTATTTAAAGCTACACAAAGAATAAGACCACAGGAGAATCAATCACTTAGGAGTTCAGCCCGTCGCTCTTTCTACATTTGAATGGCACCTCATGGCCCACGATTTTGCTAAGTCCTCTTAAATAAAATGTAGCTAGCATTTCATCAGCTGAAGCATTCTAGCCATGATTCCCTACGAGGCCTGTTATTCAGAGATTATTTGTACCTAGACTGCATGTTTAACAGTTGGCAGTTTGAAAAGCAGCTATTTTACATGCAAAGACTGAATCGAATGAACACCGGTAAACTCCCCAATCACATAATTTATGTACAGTATTTAGAAGTGAAAAGCTTCAGATCAGCAGGCGTGTTCCACCTGACAAGAACCTAGAAAGGGTTTTACTTTAGAAAAAAAAAAAAACAACCCAGAGGGTATTTTACAGAAAAGTTTGTTTTACCTTTCATCTTTTCTCAAACATTCTAGCCTGTTTGCTAATGGGAAAAGGTTTCTAGGCATCCTGTCTCTCAGACCTTTTAGATAATAAAGATAAACTGAATCTAGCCAGCTAAGGGAACCAAATAAAGTAAGTATCTACCTACAGTTGAAAGAAAAAGAAAATATCATGTAAAAATACTCATCTGTCTATTGTGGACTGTCAGAAGATCACGGAAATTCTATAAATCAACTGGTGTTCCAATGACTTTTTAATGACAATTCAAATTTTTAACTAGCGATTTGAATTTAAATGGAGTATTGACAATCACATGACTCCCAAGAAACCACCCCCGGCACATCAGTTCAGGGATAAAGACAAAGTTTTGACTTTTTCTCCTACAGCATGCTGAGGTGACAATGGAACCAAAGAGTCTTTTCTAATAAAATGTTTGACCCATCAATTTGTAGAATGCTTTTCCATTCTATTGGGAGTATTTATAGAAAAATAATTCTAATGCATAAAATGTCAATTCTGCTAAATCTTCTTGAAATAAAATGCCTTACTATATATCAAAAGAAAATGAGATTATGTTTCACTTTTAATTTTTCCATCATTACCATAGGCTTTCCCAGAATAATCTTTTCCTCGCTAGAAGCTTTGTCGACATTTTTTTTTTAAAGTTTTCTTCTCAACATCACATTTTGTTCATTACTTGCAGGGTAGCTCTCTGTCACCCCACTAGACTTGAGCTTCAAATCCTATTAATGTAATGTTTTTTGATTTTTGAATCTGCCGACATGGGAAATGTGATTAAATTCCAGAACATATAGCATGTCAGCTTTACGACATTTGAAGTTAAGTTCATTTCATACTAATTAAGGGTAGAATTTCCCACTTTGATCCACAGTGGTGCATTTGAACACAAAACGTACCACAGTTCTACTTGTGCAAATCAGTAGGAAAATGAAAGACTGTGGCTACCAGGTGGGCTTCCGGGAGTACCTGCTAGTGAGAATTTATGGACTTCCCGGAAGTGAGGGGCAGAACACCTCTTCACAGTGCAGGGTCAACCTCTACGCCTCGAGTTCCTGGCTTTTACATTATGTAGTTTAATATTTGGTAAATGACAATCTAAAGGGAAGAGAAATAGTGAGGACATCAAAAGTAAAATACACATTAACAGATCGCCACCTTCATGATGCAAGATCGTATAGATTTAGTAACTGCAGCTAATGCAAAGGCAGGCAAGAAAAATAAAACATCAAAATAACTGTCTGGGAGATTTGGGGGTTTTTTTATTTTTGTTTTTATTGTGGCAAGACGTACATAATGTAAGCATTACCATTGACTTCTATTTAAGTACACAAATTCAGTGGCTCTAAGTACGTTCACAGCATCACACAAGTATAACTCATCCATCTCCAAAACTTTTTACTTCCAAACCAAAATTCAGTGTTCATCAAACAATCCATCCCGGTCCTTCCTCCCTCCAAACCCTGGTAAATTCTACTTCCTGCCTATGAATTCCCCTACTCTGTAACCTCATGCGAGTGAAATCATACAATATTTGTCTTCTTCTCTCAGTTAGCATGATGTTTTCAAGATTCATCAATGATGAACCATCAATCAATATTTTCTTTTTTCCTAAAGTTTAATAATATTCCATTACACTGATAGCCAACATATTCTTCATCTGCCTCCACACTTTTGCCACCATGAATAACCTTGCTATCAACATTTGTGAACAAGAATCAGACTACTATGTTTTTAGTCAGCAGGAATACTTTATATATGATTATATCTGAAAGAATTCACCATTGGCTAAGTGCTAAACCCATCTATTCTGAGTTGTCCAGAGACTTCTAATCAAAACAAGCAATTGGTACAGTACTTACACAGCAATATTGTGGGGCCAAAAGTGTGTAGTTAGGACTTGATACATGCTGGGCACATCTCAGCTAATTTTATGCAGTTTTTCACTCAATACTTCCTCAGAATAATCAGGAGAAACCATTATTCTATTCATTTTATAAAGGTGAAAACGAGCTGATGGGTGTTACTTATTTTACTCAAGATAAATTAGCTAAAATGGAATAAAAATGTAGTTTTTTGACTCCTACATCTGTACTCTTAAATTATATATTTTACTGTTATACCCACTGTTAAAGCTTTAAATGCTTATTTCCTGTTTATTACAGAGTAGTTTAAAATGACAAGCAAATATGTGAACAAAGAAGCAAAAGCGTGAATTTTTGTGAAAAAAGAGAGGAAATTTAAAACAATGATAATGTAAAAATATCAAGAATTTGGGGGTGAATCCAACAAGTCCCCCCTCCTTTCTTTCTGTTCATTAATAACCCATCTTTGTGATATGATTATGCCATGCACAATCTCATATTCAGAATGCTGAGGGAACAAGTGGAAATACAACATATAATAAAGTATACATTTTTAAAGAAACTTCAATTGGAATTTATTGGAGATTGTTTCTTAAGGAGCAATATTGGAACAATTATGCTCTGTACACAGAAGTCTAAGGTACTTTTTTTCTTTCTTTCTGGAGTTTATTGGTACATTTTATACTTGCATTATTATCACATTCAACATCGAGAATTCGTCCCTGTGTAGGGCATGTCTTGAGTCTCATTTTCCCTTTTTCTCTGCCCTCCCTACACCTCCACCACCTACAGACATGACCTTTGTTTCCTTTTTTTACTGTCTTTTCTCTCCCTCCTTTACTTTATCCTACCCACCCTTTCACTTTTCCTTTTGCACATTTTCTACCTATTTCCCAGCTGCCTTTTTGAAATCTTCCTTATAAAATACATCCAAAAGTAAGAGACAAATTTCTCTTAAAAAGATTATAAAACAGATGCGTAGATTATGACTCTTCCTCACTATTAAAACTTCGTCCCCCTCCATCATCACCACCTCAACTGTGGACTGAACTTCGTGAGTCATTTCCGAAGGACAGAAAACAAGAACTTCCACCAGAGAACCCGAGGAAGCCCACTCAACAGCAATGGCCATAAGTTGTGTTAAACTCGTGTATCCTTAACATAATATGGCGAACAGGATTCACTTGTTTGGGACTCAGCCCACGCACCACAGTCCTAGTTCAGGGTTTGAGAAATTACAGAGTAATACAAAGTGAGTGCTGTTCTTCAGATCAGTGGAGTGAGTTTCTCCTCAAAACCGTCCTGAAGAACAGAGAAAGTCTAAACAACTGCATAGACCAAAGAAGACTAAAGAGCCATGGATATTAAAGGCAGTGAGGAATGCTGTGTTGAATTCTAGAACAGAATAAAGGGCATGAGTGGAAAAATAGGTGAAATAAGAATCAATTCTAGAATCTTTTTTTTGTTTTTTGAGACAGGGTCTCACTTTATAATTCAGGCTGGCCCTGGACTCACTATGTAGCCCAGGCTGGCCTGAAACTCGGCAGTCCTCCTGCCTCTGCCTCCCGAGTGCTGGGATTATAGATGTGAGCCACCACGCCCAGCACTGAATTCTAGAATTTTGTTAGAGACAATGTGTCAAAATTGTCAGCTATGACAAGGGCACAATAACCATGTCGATGTTAACATGAAGAAAGCACAGCCTCTCTTACTCTTTCAAACTTATCTGTACATCTAGGATTGTGCTTAAATATAAAAATTTATTTTAAAAACAACTCCAATGATAAAAATCCATTTAGGTCTGGGCAACATTGCCATAATTAGATCAGGTTTTAACTACACATCCTTAAGGTAAACTATCAAACATCCTAGGAGTTAATTGATTAAAACTACATAATCAAGTTACTATCAAGATGGCTTATTTATGCCTGAATTAATTGTAGTTACACTCTAATTGAATAAATGATTTTAATAAAAACATTAATATTAAATCTAATTCTCCAGTTGTGACATTTTAACACAGTCTGGGATTTTCAGTTTTCAGTGCAAATTTCAGTTGAAATTTAAGTTTGTTTTAGTATTATATCATGACTTTCCAGTCTTTACGCTGGTTTGATTTTATTACCAAAGTTGCCTTTGAATTCTAAAATGTGTATTAATAGAATAGTGAACCATTTAGAAAGAGATGAGGAAAAACGCCCTGTGTCCAGAGGTGTTCACATTCAGCAGAAAGAGCAGTTTCAAGAGTCATGAGAATCTTTTATGACACTATAAATGTTATTTAAATATTGTCTATTAATATATTTAAATGCCTAAAATACTGTAATACCCAAAACTCTTGCAAGAAAAATGGCTATATTTTCACTTGAAAACTTTGAAATGTCGGTAGGGAAATAAACGCAGTTTTTTAGTGTTATGAAATCTACCTTCCTAGATTTAATTGAGAGCCACCCCGTTCTAAAAAGCAATCATAACCACTTTCCCTTTCCATTTTTCCCTTTCCTCTGCTGATGAGTCTCCTAATCAATTGTATGTCAGTGTCGCTTTAGGGTTTTGCTCTCCTTTAGCGCCTGGCAGGTATACGCAGGGCATAAAACCAATATTACAAGTCCAATGAAATCTTTTTACAGTCAACTTAGCTGAAATCGTCCAGGGCAGGGCAGAGGGAACTGCAGTCTCCGGTGATTTATTTCGGTCTCGGGATGCTCTGCTCAGAGCCTTCCTTTCCATTCCGCGGCCGTCTTCATCCCCAAACAGTCTGCTGGCTTAACGGGTATGGAGTCTACGCTGCTGTACTAAGTAAAAGGAAGGTCGCAACATTTTTATTTTCCTAAATGAAATTCGGTATGAGTCCAAGCATTCCTTGATGGTCCGATATGTATTTCAGTGTCAGAGTTACTGGGGCTCCAAGTGTTTTAAATTGCTGCTAAGCTGCCTCACTAATAAAGAAATCTTGTGATTATTCAGGGCGGAAAACAATGAGCTATAGGTAGTTTAGATATTCACCTGGGGGAGACGCTTTCTTCTCAGCGGCCTTAGCCGCTCTTCTTCATACTATTTGTTGGTGGTAGGAGGCAGCCCTGCTGTACCAGACCTAACCCCAGCGGACAGAACTTCCTCTAGCCCTTCCATCGCAGTGGTACCCCCAGGCAAGGGGGGCACCGAGCAGCAAGGGGGCCTAGACAGTGTCGTGCAGAGCTGGCAGCACAATCTCCTAAGAGCTGGGTGTTAGACTTTATTGAAATCTGAGGGTTGGTTGTTAAAACATCTAATATGCAAGATTAAATGATGTAATCTTCTAATTAATCCTGTTTTAAATAAAGGTAATGAATAACTCATCCTTTTCTAATTACTTTCCTTAGGTGATGATTGTTTACATTGAGTTTCTGTCTGTGTAGTGGCAGCACAGGGTGGCAGAATGAGCTTCCCATGTCTCCCCATCCCACATGCGCCCCCTTTGTGGATAAAGTGAGGGACACTGGGAGATTTTACATCATGGCGGTCAGCAAGTGCAACAGGTCAGATCTTACTTTACTGTTTTGTGGATTTGCTGACTTACAGAAGAAATGGAGAAAATGTCGACAACATAAACATACTATACTCAAAAATATACCATGCTCTTAACCATTGAATGAAAAATACACAACACATTTGCACACACACACACACTACAATCACCAAA
The DNA here is from genome assembly GCA_004025085.1 of Thryonomys swinderianus. Taxonomy (NCBI): domain Eukaryota; kingdom Metazoa; phylum Chordata; class Mammalia; order Rodentia; family Thryonomyidae; genus Thryonomys; species Thryonomys swinderianus. The sequence continues at coordinate 9,162 of PVIC010038095.1, read as the reverse complement.
CTTGAAAAATTGTCTTCTAATCTTCAAAACTATTATCTGAGTCAGTATATTCTCACCTTGTTAATGAAAAAAGACAACATATCTTTGTTTTTTCACCCATCATAACAGAAAAGGAATTAATACTCATACTAAAACCACATCAGAACCAAAAGATGATTACTGATTCATGAGTTCATCAAAAACTAAAGAACATTATCTGCAGAAATCAACTTTAGTGATGAAAATGTATGTTAGCTGTTAGATACGCTTTAGATGAATAAAAATGTATAGTAGCCTCTTCTATTGATATTGTTTTCAAGGTGCCATTTGTTAAACATTTTTTCCAGCACACCATTAAGCATACAAGATACAACAGAAAAAGTTCCTCCAGGCTTCCCTGCATGCAGTGACATGAAAATCTCCCAACACTTTGCTTTCTTTCCCCTCCCCAAAACATTCTGTCCTTCAAGTCCCCAGATGAACCATTCTGCACAATTTCCTCTCATAGAACTTTAGACACAAAATTCTGATTTTTCTTCTTAAAGGGGAAGATGGGTAAATGGATGTTCACACTTGACTTGTTGCTCTGATATTTCTTTCGAGGTATTTTGGTTTGATTTCCATATCCGACCTAATTTTGTTATATAGACTATTAAAGATTTTTCTGAATTCAAAATTTCAACCTCCCATTGCGGTCACTGTGTTCAAAAGATTTCAGAATTCGAAGATAATTTAGCTCTTTTACCAAAATCCTCACCATCTTCCTTTCCAAGTGATCCATTGACTTACTGCTATCTTAATTAAGTGTTTGAAATTATAATAGTTATTGCTGAAACAGATTGAACTGAGGAAAAAGAGCCATGTTCAGTAAATATAATTAATGTAGTATGAGTGAACTGGGAAATGCAAATCCTTAATGTATTAGTGTTGGATAACTCTCAACAGTTAAGTATAAATTTATATTTACTGGCAATGTAGATCAGTAGTTTTCCATGGACTAATGTGGATTCTGCTTCCCAAGGGACACGTGAACATGTCTGGAGACAGTTTTGAACGTTAAAACCTACCATTTGACTACCACCACTGAGCAGAAGCTACAGAATATCATACAACACACAAGGCAGCCTCCACCAAACAACAACCAAAACTATAGCCACCTCAATAATGATGTGATGGAGGGTACAGTCCTAAGTTGGAGGATTAAGTATGTGTCTCACACAGAGTATCTTGACTCATCTGTGTTTACCTTGCGTGTTCACTGCTGCACTGCAGTCTTCGTTCTCCACTTCCCTGGTCTGTGCAACATCACAGAATTCCTGCCTCGAGAAACAGCCTCTGGACACGCGCTCCTGTGGAGTTACTTTGGCAAGATGGCGCATGGTGCATGGAGACCACCCACCAGCGCTGGAGCTCTGTCTCTGGGTAGCTACTATCCCCTCTTACAAATTATCAGTCTGTATTTTTTTTTTTTTTTTTTTGCTTTTGAGACAGGGTCTCGCTTTGTAGTTCAGGCTGGCCCTGAGCTCACTATGGTGCCCAGGCAAGCCGCCGCGAACTCAGCAATCCTCCTGTCTCTGCCTCCCGAGTGCTGGGATGACAGGCGTGAGCCACCACGTCCGGCATTGGGGTATGCGGTGTTGATTGTTGGTGGGCGTGTCTCCACGCCCAGCATTATATGTGGTTACCGAGGATTGAATTCAAGACCTTGTGCTTGCGAGGCAGGCACCAGAACCACTGAGCTAACCCTCCGGCCCATCAGTCTGTATTTTTGAATAATGTCATTGCATCACTGCAATGATTAGAAGGATGACATCCCTTCTGGAAATCACATTAAAACCTTAAAAGTTGTGATCCTGGAGACATGTTTGCAGGAGAGCTCTGCCCTCCTGAGTGGAATAAACTTTTATCAAAGGTATCAAGCTGCAGGGAGAATGCATTTGCCCTTTGGTTTTTTACTATGTGAAGGCTTAGAAAGAAGCTTCCACTGCACAAGAGGAGAACAGCCCTCGCCAGGCAATCAGGCCCATCCCTGCCCCGATCTTTGATTTCTCTAACTCTAGAACTGGGAAAACATAACTTTCTGCTCTTTACAAATACGTGCTGTGGCACAACAAACGAAGTCAAACAGAACTCTGTTTCAAAATGGCAGATTAAGCCATCAATAAAAGTTGACATTGAAGTAATTCCCTCTATAGACACACTGTAAGTGTAATCACAGAAACTAACCCTGTACAAACGCTGGTAAATACAGCAATCAAGGAGACCTCCAAAATACTGAAATGACTACAAAATGTGTATGTAACAGAATAGATTCATAGATTCTTTCAGGAGCATGGTTATTAACAGTACCAGTACTAAAATTCTGTATGATATCAGTGTTTATTTATTGAATAATTTAAATCATATTTATTGTGTAACCATGTATCTGAAATCAGCCAAACTGTTCTTTGTTCTTATAGTTCGACTGGTTAGTCATCTCTAATTTGAATAGAATATAGATATTTGTATGGATATGTCTACAGGTGATTTTTTTTTTTTGAGACAGGGTCTCGCTTTATAGTTCAGGCTGGCCCTCAGCTCACTGTGTAGCCCAGGCAAGCCTGGAACTCAGCAATCCTCCTGCCTCTGCCTCCTGAGTGCTGGGATGACAGGCACGAGCCACCACGTCCGGCACTGTGGTATGTGGTATCGATGGCTGGTGGGCGTGAGTCACCACGCCCAGCATTGTATGTTGTTACCGGGATCGAACTCAGGGTCTTGAGCTTGCGAGGCAGCCGCTGGAACCACTGAGCTAAATCTCCGGCCCTACAGGTGATTTTTTTTTTTTTTTTTTTTTTTTTTTTTTTTTT
>PVIC010038094.1:0-17669 GCA_004025085.1 Thryonomys swinderianus | reverse complement strand
AAAAAAAAAAAAAAAAAAGATACAAAATTTAATATAGCCTTTAAAAAATCACTTTAGCAACAAAAGTCAAGGTAAATAAATTGACACAACTTCAACTATGTAATCTAAGTAACAGTTTATTTCTTTGCTTGTTTTTTGGCTCCCTGGAAAACCTGAGAAGAATCCAAAATATATTGTGACTGTACTCAATATACCTTAGGAAGAGCTCCTGGCTGTATTCTGTAAAAAGCACAGGAAAACACTTTCTGCTGTATGTCTGACCTCTAGTGGAAAGAACAATGATATTTTCACTGCTTCATATATTTGCATTTTTTCTTGAAATTATCCTCTCACACATGTGCATTAGCAAGTAAATATGGGGAAAAAGCACATTATCCACATTATTTATCAACAGGCACTGCCAGTGCTTGCCTCAACAGCACGTGTACTAAAACAAGCCTTGCCAGTCAGAGCAATTTCCTTGTCCTTATCCTCTCCTAGCACGTAGTGCCTCAGTAATTTCCCTGCATATATCATTATAAAATCGCTATCTCTAGACAAGTGTACTGAAAATACTTGTCAGCAGAAAATTTTTCTGGAGGGAAAAAATAGTTCTAAAGAAAAAAATCTCTAATTTTATCCAGAAAATATACTACTAATGACTTTTTTGTTTCCTCCTGCTCTCAGAAAGCATGAATTTTTTTTTTTTTTTTTTTTTTTTTTTTTTGGTGATACCAAGGATCAAACTCAGGCCCTTGTGCTTCCAAGGTAGGTGTGGTACCTCTTGAGCTAAATCCCTGGCTAGCATGGAATTTGTATGTGAATCTTGGCTTAATTAAAAGGTATCAATGTCATTCATCTGAGAAGCATGAGTGGGTGGTGTGCCAAGCTAGAGAAGCTTATGCTGCTAAATATTTTTACCCTTCCTTAGTCCTTTAAGTTGCATTTCCCAGAACAGTGAGAATGAGCAAGGATCAGCCCGACCTATGAGCATGAAGAACACAGCCAGGGAGCAGAGCTCACTGGAGAGCTGCGCTGGGTTGTGCCCTGGCTCAGTGGTGCCCTCTAAAATAGAAATCTAGTTCTTGCTCAACTTATTTCTTGGCCTGGGCCATGGCAAAAAGAAAACAGTTTCCTTTTCTCAATTCATCCATTTAACAAAGTCTCCTGTGTTTGCTATTCACACAAAGAAAATCTGGTCTTCCTCATGGCTTTAGGCAAGAGAATGCGGAAGAGAAGCACAGTGATGTTGAAAGAATGGGAAGGAGGGGCCGGAGATTTAGTTCAGTGGTTCTGGCACCTGCCTTACAAGCACAAAATCCTGAGTTTGATCCTGATAACCATATACAATGCTGGGCGTGGTGACTCACACCCACCAGCAATCAATACCACATACCACAGTGTGGTGGCTCACGTCTGTAATCCCAGTACTCGGGAGGCAGAGGCAGAAGGATTGCTGAGTTCGAGGTTTGCCTGGGCTACATAGTGAGCTCAGGGCCAGCCTGAACTACAAAGCAAGACCCTGTCTCAAAAAAAAAAAAAAAAAAAAAAAGAGTGGGAAGGACAGGCCGACAGCAAAAGCCCAGAACAATCAGTGATGCAAGCAAAACCCTGGGAGAAAGGGACTAAGCAGAAAGTGAACACGGAGCTCAGCACAGAGGTCCTGCAGGCTGGTCAGAGAGTCTGTGAGTGCTGCCCTTTGAAGAAGGCAGCATTCGGGGCATCCTGGCAGTGGCGATGTGGGGCCCAGGGGCAGATACAGGAAAGGAGACATAGGCCAGCAAGTCCAAAGGTGCAGCTTTGTTTGATCTCTTGTTTTTGCATGGAAAACACCCAGCATAATTATAGGCATAGAGTAAGGAGCCAGTGAGAGGCACCAATATTTTCTGCAAAGAAATATCCTTGAATAGCAGTTCTGAGATCCTTTGCAAAACTGCTTTATCTTCTATTACCCATGTCTTATAACTTCTGTTGTCATCATATTAGTATCATCTCCTGGATCAATTATAATTTTGATATTTTATGTATTTACTAAAGCAATTAGCATAATCTCTCAGTAGCATCTCATTATAATTAAATGTTATTGAAAATAGTATTTGCAAGGTGTTGTATTAATTCTCATTTTGTTCTATAAACATCCATAGCATTAGAAAACAACTAGATTGTTTTATTCAAAGTTCTTTTCACAAGATTTTTAAGGTCACCGTGTTAACCTAATAACTCTCTTAGGATCATTTCTGTTTAAAATAATTGCCAGGCCATACAGCAAAGAAGAAATTTCAAAACAAGGGTGAATCAGTATAAAACATTGACTCACCATTAACATATGTCCATAAAGATTTGTACATGAATGTCTATAGTACCTTTATTAATGTAGTCCTAAACTGAGAAAAACTAAAAATTCCAAATGAAATATGAATAGAAAAGCAGCTTCCAGAAGGTCAAAGAACTGGAATCAGGAGTAGAAGACACCGTACCTGCCTGGCAAGCTCAAGGTCCTAAGTTTGATCCCTGAAAAAAGAAAAAAAAAAAAAGGAGTAGAAGACAGTTATAAATGTTATTCGTGCATCAATGTTATACTCAGTGAAAGAAATGAGGCAAAAAAAAAAAAAAAGAAGAAGAAAGAAGGGGAGAAGCAGCACATTCTTTATGATTATATTAATTAAAAAATTCTAGAAAATGCAAAATAGTAGTGCTGGGAAGTATGTTGGCATCCAGGATATTTTGCACAATTAAATGCATGATTTCATTCAGTCTCTTGCAATAAGGAAATTTTGTTTGAGTTGGTTTCTACAGGAATACAATTTTTGAGAAAAATAGAAAATACTTCCTGTTATGTTTCCTTAATTTCTGAGAATTTTAGGAGTATTCGATGTATGTTAATGCTTATTTATCTCCAGGATAATTAATGTAATGTCCTTAATAGGTCTTATAATTTAATTAATTAATACTATGTGGAGATAGGAAAATATACACTCACACAACAAAAGGTAACAGTTTTTCTGAATTAAGACACGAACATGATACGCAGAAAAAGATTATGGCTATAATTTAAATTTTTAGCAAGGGTCAGAAGTAACACAGGCTCACAAAACTCACTGCTCCAAATTAGCAAGCTGATCTCCTTCCGGAGTATGAACTTTTGTTGCTCTGAGCTCAAAATAGGCAATCAAAAAAGGATTAACAAACCAGGTTCTCCGTTGTTTTTCACCAACAGACTCAAGATTTCTCTAAGCCATCAGTTCACCAATAGAGACACCAAACAGACCATAAATCCAAAAGAAGCCGACACTGGAAATCAAGTGAGTAGCTTGGGATGTGGCTCACTGGGGTTTGCCTGGCAAGCATATATATCCTATTTGAGCCCCTGTACTGTTTTTAAATGGGTGGGGGAGAAATCAAGCAAATCTTCAAAAAGAAGCAAAGCAAAACGTCCAATCTTCCCAGCAGAGAGTTTTGGCAAGAGTCATGGTACAGGAACAAATGTCAGGTCCCCTATTGGTTCTCCAGATGGCCAGCTAGAAACAGAGACCTTTGAGGGCCTCATTAACTAGGTGGCGTGTCAGGAACTCAAAGGTGAGGTCCGGTCCTCAGAAGTTACAACATGGTGTCAAGTCAAAAAAAAAAAAATGCACAGGTTATTGCAATAGAGAGAATGAGAAGGCTGTTTATGAGGAGCCCGCAGAAGTTGGGACATATAGAGGAGGGAAGAAGAGTGACTCATCCAGTCTGATAGGAGTCTGGGACAGGAGACATGGGTTTTATCTAAGAAGTTTTGGATTGCTGGGGAGGGTTTGGAAAGCAGAGAGAGGGTAGGGATTTTATAACTGCTGTTTTTCAGCACCACAGGGCTCATGCACAATTCAAAGCTTTTGGGGGGGCGCTTCCTGGGGTGAAGGCTTGAGGGAAAAGACCCCCAGCCTTAAAGCTCCACCTTGCCAGGCTGGCCCTGTCACACTGGGGCTGGGGAGGAGTTGTTGACCTTCCCGAGGTCCACAGACCCCAAGACTTTTCCTGTGTCTCCTGCTCTCTGGACCCCACTACTAAGTACATGGTGACTGATTGCCTGGCCTGCTAGACATTCAGCAGAACCCAAGATCTCAACCACACCGTGAGTACTGCAGGTTGTAACATCCACAGATCTGTAGAAAAACACAGTTTGATGTAAATGGAGACAATGAGGCATGGTGTTTCAAGAATCTTCTCCCCAGTGAGCGATTACTGTTCTTACTTGAGTTGAGTCTCTCACTTCAGTCCAAAGAATCCTGCCTCATGCACCACTGGCTGGCTAGCTGAGCCTCTCCAAACCTTGGATCCTTCTGGAATTAATACTGTGACAGGAAAAATTGTACAGAACAACCTGCCAAGTTCCCCACAGAACATTAGTGCCTCAATGCAAAAGCTTCAAAGCAAGGGAAGAAGATCAAACGCTAAGTCCGGAGGGCTGGGAATGGGGCTATGAAAGCAAAGCAGAGAAAAGAACAAGAAAAGATTAATTTAGCAGACAGAAATGTGGGAAAAACCAGCAAGGAGATCTCACAGGAAGCTGCAGGGTATGTTGGAGGGACTTCCACCTCGAGGGACAAACTTAAGGTGATGGCCAACTTTTAAAAAAAGGACAGAATCATATTGACCTATCTGGGCTTCGTAGGGTGCTGAATGCATTGGACAAAGAACAAATTTTTCCTCCTCAGCTTTCGTCAAAAGGAATGAGATAATGGGCCGGAGATTCAGCTCAGTGGTTCCGGCACCTGCCTAGCAAGCACAAGGTCGCTCGTTCAATCCCAGGAACCACATACAATAATACCAGCCATGGTGACTCACACCCGCCAGCAATCAGTACCACATACCACAATGCCAGGCTTGTTGGCTCAAGCCTGTAATCCCAGCACTTGGGAGGCTGAGGCAGGAGGATTGCTGAGTCAGAGGCTTGCCTGGGCTACATAATGAGCTCCAGGCCAGCCTGAACTACAACACCAGACCATGTCTCAAAAACTAACTAAATAAATAAATAGAAATGAGATAATACATAAGTGAGTTGTTGTGAAGGAATGGCATGCTCTACATCTTGAATTAATCACCATTCCTCACCCCACCCTTAGACTGTGCAGAAACAGGTGAAGTGCACTATCAGTGACCTAAGTCCTGCTCTTAGATGGCCTCCTCCATCAGTCTCTCCCCACCTTCACCAATGTCTTGGCTTTGAGTCAGAATTCTAGAAGTTACATAGACTCTGTTATCCTGACATTAATTGACTGTGCAATTAAGAGTACTTTGGTTCTTCACATTTTATTATTCTTACTATTATTCTTCAGAACCAGATCTTATAAATAAATGTTTTATCTACAATGTCTAAAGTAAAAATATATTAGTAAATCTTTACTTGTGTCAAGTAAAACACAAGCAGAGGTTTAACGATCACTAGCTTACTGTAGCCCAAATACTTTATGTACCATTGCTGAAGCGTTTTTCCCACAAGTAGTCGACTAGTCTTGCTACTGACACCTCATGTTTTTGGAAGGTCAGGTAATTTGGCAGCAATATGTTAAATATGTTAATTATGACTTCTATAGGTGCTAAAATGGTTAATATACATTGAAAGTGTAAATGCAGAACAGCTCTATTAAATTCTTTGGTCAACCAGGCTTCTGATTCTTTTTATTTCACGGCTCATCATCACATAGTTTTGAGGAGATTGTTTGATGCTTTTCTCTGAATATAAGTCCACTCATAAGTCAAGATATTGTAGAGAAATGCAGGACAAAACACTGAGCACACATAGCTGCCCTTGCACAGAGAGGAAGGATGATGTCTGGATGGACGATGACGTAGAAAGACCACTGAAATAAACTCAATTGTTACATTTTCTCATCTTGAACTTAAAACTAATTCTGGACAATTTTCATAGTTTGATTCAATTTCCTACAATAAAAAATAAGAGGATGAGTTAGCTGCTCCTTTCTTCTCTTAAGGACATGTTATTAATGTCTTCCTGGTGAAATAATTTTAATCTCAGAAATTACCTTGTTGACACACTATTGTTTCCTGTATCTGTCACAGAGAAGCTCCTTCTGAGTACTAATTCTTACAATAAAAATTAATGTTCTTACAACAAAATGTATCTTGTCAAGGCTAGAGTTTAAATGGGTAAGTACAGCAAAATAAAACTGAGACAGAGTTTGTTTTAGAAAACATTGAAACAAACAAAATAATTCAATGCTCATCAAGAGAATTGTTCTGGAACTGATAACCTCATTTAATCTAATAATTCCACCTTAATATAATTTTATAATTAGGGCCGAGCCACATACAATCTTATTTATGCATAAACAGAACGAATCAACATCTTTATTCCAGACTTTTAAGCCGCTTTTCTAAGACAACCCAAAGGAAGTCGTACTAGAGATGTCATATTGTACTGGAATATCAAATTCACATTAGACAAAAATTTACACTGGGTGTTCACATCTCTTAAAGACAAGCAGCTCTAATTTTGGAAGGGATAGATTTTAACATGTGGAAATTTATTTTTATTGAATAAAAATTTTGGCTTTATGACATTCTTCACAGAGAGAATAAGAAATATTTATGTTTTATTTTGCCTATAATTTTGATTATCAAGCAGCTATAACTAGATACCTTTGTTGTTGTTCCAAATCAATAATTTCTGGATTCTTTCAGCTGAGCTAAATTTGCATTCGTAGAAAGCAAGAAAATAAACATTCTATAATAAGAGGTTAAGACCAGTGAAGGTTTTCTACTACCAATTTATCTTCCACTCATAATACTGCTAAACACTTGGGTATTATTTTTGATAGCTTCAGTCTTCCGCTAAAGTCATTTAAGTCACCTGCAAGACCCCCACTTCCCTCTCTCCCCTCTCTTCCTCTTTCTTTTCCAAAAGTCCAAACCAGTCACGAGCCCCTTCTGTTGAAGGTTGGTCCCAATGGTTATAAGCTGTATCACTCAGATCTTTCCCAACACTTCCTTTTACCTCTCCTTAGACAGATACAATGAGACATCACACAACTAATCACTTTGTCTTTGAGCGATGTTCAACAACTAGGTCCCTCTTTTAATAAAAAAAGAAAGTCCACAAAATTTAGAGCATGTTCTTCTGTAATATATGTGATAAATGTTTCAAGGAAATATTTTATTTGAGAACAGTAGGTATCCGTCACCCAAAGAAACTTTCCCCTACCTTAACTCATGTTTGGTGGACCTAGTCCTTAGAGTTTCTCATTTTTACCTAATATGAAATTAGAAAAAGCTTTCCTGGTAGTCATCATTAGATCTAGCACGCTCAGGGCTGAAGATGTTTCATTCCTCCTGTTTCGTGCTCATTTGTATAATACTTTAAAAGTATTTTTTAAATTATATCTTAAAATATTAATGAGCTAGAAATTAATTTTTAATCCAAAGTGAGTTGCATTTATACATGAAATTGATAAAGATGGAGAGAAAAAGCAAGGTTTTGGTGAAATAGGCTCCAAGTTAAACTGAACTCAGAAACATAAATCATGACATTTCCAAAGGCACAATTGGCAATATGTATCAAAATCCTTTAAAATCTTAGTATCTTTGACCCAAAATTTTACTTACAAAAATAGGATCTAATTAAGATACAACTTAGATGTTCACCGTTGCATTGTTTATAAGGAAAATATGAACAAAGAATAGTCTAATCATTTACACCACAGTCATAAAATAAAATATTATAAGTAAAAGGTGATGTATAACTGTATGGAATAATACAGAAAAAATTATTGACTGAAGAAAAACATGTAAATTCAGCCCTCAGGAAGCTGAGGCAGGAGGTTCACCACAAGTTCGAGGTTGGGATGGGCTACATAGTGAATTCAAGGCTTCTCTGGACTACATAGTAAGACCATATCTCCAAAACTTAAAAATTTTAAACTGAAAATACAAAGTCATAATAAAATATTCTATCTGAATCATAGCTGGAATATTTTATAGTTTTATGTGCTTTCTATTTTTATGACTTTTTTCTATTTTTGTGGTCAAATATATTATTGTATCTTTCGATGTTGGGGGAGGTCAAGCTCAGGGTCTCACATACTGTAGGCAAACACTCCACCACTGAGCTCTACCCCCAACCCTCAAAATTCACTTTTGAAACTCATGCTGAGTTAAAGGACTGCCAGTGTGCCTGTCTCAAAATAGCATTTGAAAGGGGCCAGGGATTTAGCTCAAGTGGTACTATGCCTACCTTAGAAGCACAAGGGCCCAAGTTTGATCCCTGGTACTGCTAAATAAATAAGTAAATAAATAAATGACATTTGAAAAATACTGGAAAGACAGTTAAATCTCATGGGGGGAAAAATGAAAGAAACCAACAAAAGCATGAACCAATGAAATCTGCAGGTAGTATAAAATCTCCTTTTAATGAAACAAGAATAATATATTTAGCCATTAACTGTGTGCAAGGACACACTCCTGTAATTTCAGGAGGCTGAAGCAGGAGAGTCTCTAGTTCCATGCCAACCTGGGCAAATTAGTAACTTACCCAGAACTTAATCGCAAAATAAAAAATAAACAATTCTAAGGATGTAACTCTGTGTCAAGGCTCTAACTTCAATCCCCAGTAATGGGAAAAAGTCCAGTTATAGCGTTTAGTTTTAGCAACTCCTTCGCTCTTAGAAAACTTTTGGGAAATATGAAATAATCAAAATTTGAAGGTCATAGTGAGTTAAGTAGAGCAAAAGGAATTTTACATACCTCAAAGTAACCCACCAGCGACGTGCATATGAACCTACTGATTGGGCGAAAGGCACCTGAAGTTCTGATCATCAGCATTCCCGTTAATCCAAAGAGAGTGGGGGCCCCTGGAGCTCTGCGGGGGCTAATGTTGGAACCAGACGTTGAGAAGTGAAGTGTAGACACAGACAGTATCCTCGTCACAGTATTTTCCATGCTGCTTTTACCTTCATAATTACTGTATTGTGATAGTTAACTGATTGTGCCAACTTGATTAAGAAACACCCAAAATTGGATTTAGCTCAGTGCTTCCAGCATCCGGCTCACAAGGCCAAGATCCCAAGTTCCACCCCCAGTACCACACACCACAATCCCAGGCATGGTAGCTCACTCCTGGAATCCCAGCACTCAGGAGGCAGAGGCAGGAGGATTGCTGTGAGTTTTATAGTGAGTTCAGGGCCAGCCTGAACTACAAAGCCAGACCCTGTTGCAAAAAAAACTAAAAAAAAAAAAAAAAAAAAAAAAGGAAGGAAGGAAGGAAAAGAAAGAAAGAAAAGACCCAGCATCGCCACAGTCTTGGACGTGGCTTGGCTGGGGATTCAGCGAGGACAGAAGCCCCAGACTGGGGAGGCTTGTCTCCTGAATGGAGCAGCAGGGAAACGGAGAACACAGCTTTGCTTCCGCTTCTTCAAGGAGCCCCAGTCTCCGCCTTCACCGGGGACGTTGCCTCTTCACTTCCACACAGACTCTTCAGCCTCCCAGCGCAGACCCTGGGCCTCCCCACACTGACTCACACGGGACACCGCAGGGGCTCCAGCGCTTCAACTGGATTGTCCAGATCTCGAGTGGGCAGGCAGCCCCTTTGCACTCTCCCACACCTGACTCTGCGGGCGTCCACTGGAAGCCAGACTTGTAATCCTGACATATTTATATATTTTGCATTTAGTCTGTTTCTCTAGTAAGCAGTTCACGCATCATGATACATGTTCACGCATCTACTACTGTTAGACTGAAACTTTTAAGAGAAAGGAATTTCTCTCCTCTTTTAGTCTTCTCTCTTTTCTACTTCCACTTCCCAGTAAGTGCCTGGAAGTGATAGCACTTGTTAAATAAATGCGATTATTGTAGCTCTTGTAGGTTTAAAACATAGCCAAAGTGCCAGGCATGGTGGCTCACACCTGTAATCCCAGCACTCAGGAGGCAGAGGCAAGAGGATTGCTGGGTTCAAGGTTTGCCTGGGCTACATAGTGAGCTCAGGGCCAGCCTGAACTACAAGGCCAGACTCTGTCTCAAAAAAACAAAGCAAACAAACAAAAAAAAACCCATAACCAAACCTTTAGCGTCTGCAGCCAGGTCTGGGAAGGACCCACGAGATTCCCAAACACGTCCTCAACCCTCCCTCAAGCAAGGCCCCATGTCTTCTCCTAGGAGGAGTGATGTTGCCTGTGAAGGAGCGGCTATGAGAGCAAGCCACCAGGTGAGCTCCCTGAGGGATGGAACAGGGCCTGAACTCCCCGGGGCTCCCAAGCACCTGCCATCCCTGGCCTAGGTGGGTATCTCTTCGTTTTCCCTCTCTTCTCACGGTGAGCTTCAACCAGTTTATGCTGAACAAGCTTATCTGTAACACATAAAAGAAAACAAGATACTTTCTACTATTTTAATTCAATTCCACACATTTCTTAGTCCCAGAATGTCTCAAATAAGAAAATGGGTCTAAACATCTTCCCTGAGCAATTCTCCAAATTGCCATTAGGCGCCTGAATTATGATTAACACCAATCTAATAATAGGAAGACAATCTATTTGTATATATTTTCTGGCAGTGCTTGTGACTGTTTTGGGGGTGTTTTGTTTTGTTTTGTTTTTGAGACAGGGTCTCGCTTTGTAGTTCAGGCTGGCCCTGAGCTCACTAGATAGCCCAGGCAAGCCTCAAACTCAGCAATCCTCCTGTCTCTGCCTCCCGAGTGCTAGGATTACAGGCGTGAGCTACCACACCCGGCGCTTGTGAATGTTTTAATTCACTTTGTATCATTAAAAATTTTATCTTCTTATATTATCAGTTAGTAATTTTTATATCTTAAAAATAAATTTTAGAGTGACCCACTTTGGAACATTCTTTTTCTACTTTTACTTTCCCAGGTGGATTCAAACTTTTCCTTAGTAATAAAGATTACATATTGATCCTTAAATTTTATATGTGCTTTTTTCCCCTTAGATTATGATTCTCCCCAGTAATATATTTTAAACTATTCATTTTAGCTAAGCAGCATCAAAGTTGAAATTAATTTATTCTGATTTGACCCTTGTTAAGCACCTTTCTGTTTTTGAAAACTTTATTTTGTTTGAAAAGAAAAAAAGCATAAAATTATAAATTAGAATAATCTACAAAGGAGTGAAAAAAGCCACATTAAAGCCAAAAGTCAGGTTGGATGGTAGCTGGTTCCCTGAGCACACATCATATAATTAGAAAGGCCAGATTGAAATGTGGGCTTGATTAGTTACACTACTGCTCACTCTAGGTATAATTTTGGTTGTTTATTTCTTTGTAATCTACTTTCCTGCTTATATAAAACGGTTACAATTGGTATTACATTTGTTGATGGCTAGACACAATATGATATTTGTCAGTCTCCTGCTCAACTTTTCTGCTTTGGCTGCAACTCCATAAAAACTTGTCTGTCTTAGTCTGTGTTTTCATTACTATAATAAAATACCTGAAAGAGTTTAATTTCACAAAGGAAAAAGTTTTGTTTTTTTTTTAGCTCCCAGTTTTATAGATTATAATAGCGTGGCACAGGCTCTGGCAAGGACTCCGTGGCAGATGGCAGTTGAGGAAGCATGTGTATACAGCAGGAAGAAATCACATCACCAAGCAGGAAGCAAGAAAGGGGTTGGGCTCAGCATTTTATAACAACTCACTATCACAGGGGTGCAGGGATCTCACAAGAATTGAATCCCTTGTGAAGGCAGCATTGATGACTCAAGGACCTATCACTGGGCTCTAGTTTGGCTCTGGAAAGTCCCCTGAAGGGCCAATTGGTAGAGGCTTGGCCTTCAGTTTAGTTCAACCAAAGTGCTAGGTGGTGGAACTTTTAATAAGTGGAGCCGATGTGAGGCTTTAGATTACTGTAGATATGCGTTAAAGGAGACTATTATACTCCATTGTCTTCTTTGCTTCACAGACACCATAAGGGGAACAGTTTGGTCCAACACACACTCCCAAAATGTACCTGCTTCACCACAGGCCCAAAGACAACAGGGCCAACCCACCATTGATGGAAATGTCTAAAACTGTGAGCTAAAATAAACCTTTCCATTTTAAAATTGATTGTCTCAGGTGTTTGGTTATAGTAACAGAAACCTGATTAACACACACTATTTATCCACAATCCTACCTTGAAAGTAAAACTCATCCAAATCATAGTGACATCTAATAAAAGCTACTGTTTAATTACTGTCACTAAAGTTTACATTTCAAGATTCATCATAGATTATAGGTGTGTTTTTTTTGTTTTTGTTTTTCTGAGACAAGGTCTCGCTTTGTAATTCAGGCTGGCCCTGAGCTCACTATGTAGCCCAGGCAAGCCTCCAACTCAGCAGTCCTCCTGTCTCTGCCTCCCGAGTGCTGGGTTTACAGGCATGAGCCACTACGCCTGGCACTGTGGTATGTGGTATTGACTGCTGGTGGGCGTGAATCACCACGCCCAGCATTGTATGTGGTTACAGGGGATCGAACTCAGGACCATTGCGCTTGCGAGGCAGGCGCCAGAACCCCTGGGCCAAATCTCTGGCCCAGAAAATAGGTGTTTTAAAAATTCCCAAAATTCTATAGAGTGTTCCTGTTTTCTAATTCAAGACTAGACCTTCTTGTGGTTGTTTATTAATGTTAGAGTAAATTCTTATTGTGTGAATTAACAAACAGATGGCAAGACCTGAGAGAACACTGACCATTCTGTTGCCCCTTTGCATAAATCAAAGACAACTAACAGGACACAATAGCTCCAATTCAGTTTTAAACTCCATTTATTTATATTTCAAATGCTATGGTGCCATCTTTCAGTCTAATAATTTGCCACTTTTAACTTTAATACAAAACATTACATTAAACACGGAATATGATGGCATGATATAGTGTTAAAGAAAAAGCTATTTAAAATATACTAAGGGTTAATTTTACAATAGATGGCCCTGGTTTTAGGAAAATAGGATTTTTTAGAAAAATATAAGGTCTCTAGGGTATAATCTAGAAGGAGATGGAAAAACAAGGAAAGCTAATTTTTGCAACTTAATAGAATGATAGATTCAGAGAGAGATGTGGAGCAGCTCAGGGCCAAGGGAAAAGATGAGGCCATGAGGATCCCATGAGAAAGCTCTCTGGGCCACAAGCCTCCCCCTTCTCCTACTGCCACCTTTGAACTCTCCCGCAGATATGTGGTCTCCTGCAGCAGCTTATCCTTTTGAATATTATGTAATGTCTCCCCTTGGGTTGTGTGATTTCAGGTGTTTAATATGCTATAAGCCTGGGGCTTCGTTCTGATGTATATTTGCATACTTTTGCAAATGTTCTATTCCTTTTTGCAGAATCTGCCCTCCCATTTAAATCTACAAACAGCAGCTTGAGTAGGGTTTTGTAAATTAAAATAATTTTCAAGCACACTGGGACATTCATAGTCTGTGTTCTCCTGGCACTCTTGGCAGGAGCTAAGCTGTAATTGCACACGACATTAATATTAAATAAGCCCTTTAAACAGTTTTCTGAAGGTGGCAATGCAATTTCAGTAACTTTTTTTCTCCCTAGGCATGTGTAAATACCAAATTGGATTAGCAGAGATCCACTATCAGGAGGCTTCATCAAAAACTTAATTCATAGTAATCCTTCAGTATACTGTTTGGAGATCCCCAAAACTGTGATGTTGAAACAAATGGTACAATTGTGACATTTAGCATCAATGTCATCCCCAGATTGTTAATTCCACCATAAAGCTGAAGGTATGGTGGGAGGATCTATGCATTCTGTTGCTGGGCAGAACGGTGTTTTCGTAAGGTTGCACATGACTTCATGTCATGTGACAAAGTGGCATAGAGACACCTCACGACCCAAGCCACTGCCAGAAATATAGTTTAGTTTTAAGACAACCTGTGTTTGCCAAAAGAGAAAATCAAAGCCTCCTGAGATAAAACTCAAGAAGTAGTTCTGGGGCCAGAGATTTAGCTCAGTGGTTCCAGCACCAGCAAGTGCTAGGTCCCTGGTTTGATACCCAGTAACCACGTACAACAATACCAGGTGTGGTGACTCACGCCCACTGGCAATCAGTACCACACACCACAAATGCTGGGCCTGGTAGCTCATGCCTGTAATTCCAGCACTCAGGAGGCAGAGGCAGGAGGATTGCTGAGTTTGAGGCTTGCCTGGGCTACATAGTGAGCTCGGGGCCAGCCTGAACTGCAAAGTGAGACCCTGTCTCAAAAAAAAAGAAAAAGAAAAAGAAGAAGTAGTTCTGATGGAACCCCATATTTGCACCATCCATCATTTGTGAGATTTCTCTGAAGCAAGATTATGGAACAAAATAATAAAATAATGGTAGCATAAACCAGAAGCCAATATCTTCTTTTCTGAAACTGAACAAAATTAGTACTAAAGAAAAAAAGTAATTAAAACTATGCAGGAACCCCCTACAAAGGAAAAGGAACATCTTCACACTATTTGTTGTCTTTGACAAAGGGACATTAGATGAAGAAGAAACAACACTAGGAATTTTTAGTGGCTAAACCTTTGCTTCTCAACCCAAGGAAATATAATGTGTGTGAAGAAGATCACGGAAATCTTAATAATACCACAAAATTTACATAAAAGTGAGTTAATAGGTACAATAGTTGAGAAAAGACACACACACACAAAGCTCACAAGAGCTTGCAGAACGTGGCAGTGGGGAAGCAAGGATGTATCTTTGATTGTTTTGTTTTCTTTTTAGGTAGTGAAAGAAAGAAGTGGGAAGTTATTGGTCTATGCTGGTTGGAAAAACTATTGATTCACACTTGTCAAATTTCCACAGCATTGCTATAGTTTTGGGATCTGCCTGAAAACAATAGACTGAGTGGCTTAATTAACAGAAATCTGTTTCCTCACAGTCCTGAAGGTCAAGGTGTTGATATGTTTTGTTTCTCCAGACGTATTTCTACACTGAGCATAGATTGTCACCTTCCACCCTGTGTCTTCATATGACCTTTCTTTCTACAGACACACCCCTGTGTCTCTTATTCTTTGAAAGACACTGGTCAAAATAGAGCTCCTTTAATTATCTCTTTTTTTTTTTTTTTTTTTTTTTTTTTTTTTTTTTTTTTTTTTTTTTTTTTTTTTTTGCTTTTTGAGACAGGGTCTCGCTTTGTAGTTCAGGCTGGCCCTGAGCTCACTATGGTGCCCAGGCAAGCCGCCGCGAACTCAGCAATCCTCTTGTCTCTGCCTCCCGAGTGCTGGGATTACAGGCCTGAGCCACCACATCTGGCATTGTGGTATGCGGTGTTGATTATTGGTGGGCGTGTCTCCACGCCCAGCATTCTATGTGGTTACCGGGGATCGAACTCAGGGCCTTGCGCTTGCGAGGCAGGCGCCGGAACCACTGAGCTAACCCTCCGGCCCTAATTATCTCATTTTACCTAAAATGCTTCTTTAAGAGCTCTACCTCCCAATAAAGTCATACCCCAAGGTGTCAGAAGTTGAGACTTCAACATTCATCCTGGGCCAGAGGATCATGAGACATAATTCATTCCATAATACTTGCCCAAAATGAATTCAAATCTGTCATTCAATAGAGATTTGGTGAACACTGGAGACTTAAAGGTATGTGAACAGGTTTTTCAATTTTGGCACAGAAGCATGAGGCTCTCTGTGGACCCTCTCCACAGTGGATTTTGTGAAAATCGTTAAGAAAATAACAACTCGAAGTTTTTGCAGATGATCCTAAAAGTAAGCTGCAAATGAAGACACATTTATTCAAGGAAATTTGCCAAAGCTCAGTAAGAACAAAGCCTATGGCATTTATACCCTGAAGACTGCTCGCACCTCCCCTCCCTTTCCACTGTGATGGAGACTCCATTCCTGATGGTGAACCACAGACAAAGGACCTCTCCCTCTAGCAGCTGTCAGAGGCCCAAGGTGTCCCCCTGGTAGGGAAAGATGCCAGTGTTTCTTCTGCCACCAGTAAACTGTGGCAGAGGCTGTGTTCTGGAAGGGTGCATCCAAGCGAGGAGGCCTTTCTTCTTCCAGCCAGTTCCAACTTGGGCCACAGGCTCTGTCCCGGGTGGACACACTGAAATGCTGAGGCCCAGACT
The DNA here is from genome assembly GCA_004025085.1 of Thryonomys swinderianus. NCBI lineage: Eukaryota > Metazoa > Chordata > Mammalia > Rodentia > Thryonomyidae > Thryonomys > Thryonomys swinderianus. Next base: position 1,644 of record PVIC010038094.1, on the reverse strand, counting down.
GTCCTCAGTATGTCTTGGCTTCTACAGCAAAAGTTCTGTACCTGAAGAGTGAACTGAGACCACCCCCCACACACAGTCACTACCACACTTGTCAGGCTCCTGGCTCCTAAAGTGGAGATTTCTCCTGGCAGGAAGCATGCCACTGTCCCCACATTAGGGCCAGAGCTGTGATTCAGAGGTTTTACATCGGATCCAAAGGCAGCCAAACCTCCTCACAAAGAAATTAACTTCGTTTAGAACACAATACAGAGACGCTCAAGTGTCGGAGTGCTCTGAAACAAACAGTGGAGGTCACAGCCAAAAGCAATTAAGGAAGAGAATGGTAGACTTGTTTGCAAACAGCCATCCCTCAGGATCCATGAGAGATTACTTCCGGCAGTCCCATCAGACAATAAAATACACAGATGTTCAAGTCCTTTAGATTAAATAGTGTAATATTTTCATAAAACCTATATGCATCTTCCTGTACTTTTAAAATCATCTTTCAACTGCTTATACTACTTATTACAAGATAAGTATTACCATACTGAATTGTTTAAGGAATAATGACAAAGACATTATGTGCAGGTGTTCAGTACAGAAGCAACTTTTTCTCAAATATTTCTTTGGTTTGTAGTTGGTAGGAATCAGGGACATAAAACCTGCGGATGTGGACAGCAGGTGTACATGATAAAACAGGAGGCATCTCGTACACCACAGAAGACCGAGGAGAGACACTAGGAAGAACTTCCCTGGGATCAGGATAAGTCTCAAATGGATCTTGAGAAATTTTTGAGAAGAGCCAGAGTTTGACTGGTTTTGTCAGCAGAGCAGTTTCTTTCCAAGGGAGTTGTTGAGAACAATGAGGAGTTAGCCAGTAATTGGTGGAGCACGTCCATGTGTGTGGTCTGGGAGGGAGACAGGCAGAGAGCCCCAGCCAGAGCCCTGCAGTCCCAGGAGGCCCGGCCGTGCCTGTATGGTCTCCTCTGAGGAGCAGTGCTGCAGGCGCCCTGAGCGAGGAACACACCGGAATTGTCTCAAATAATCCAGCTCAGCCTTAAACAACTAAGGAAACCACAGCAGCATGGCCAGGAGTAAGGAGAGGTCAGTAAAAAGAGTTGCTACAAAGCATTATCTAACTGTCTAGCATCCAGGAAAAGAAAAAATTTTTCAGCCACTTGAAGAAATCGAAAATCACATCCATGCACATTTAATAAGACAAAAGATAAAATTCTATAAGAGAGAGTGGTTGGGTGTGGATTTAGAGGAAAAGTACTTCAAAACGCCATTATAAATAGTTAAAGAACAAAGAAAACCATGATTAAAGAAGATAGGCAATGTCAGTAAGTGCATAGATGTGTAAAAAGTGAACACCACAGACATACTACAATATTATTCAAAAGAATAATGGAAATAAAATTTCAGTAGAGGGACTCAATAATGGATCTGATCAAAGAAAGGATTCACAACCTTCAAGGTAGATCAATATAGATTATTCAATCCAAAGAACAGAGGAGAAGAAAAGAATTCAAAATAAGAAAAGAAAATTAATGGAGTCTCAGAAAAAATAGAATACCATTGAACACAGCAACATACAAACAGTGGTTGTACCAGGAGAGGAAAAAGTACCCGGAAATATATATAGGGAAATGATAGCTCCAAAAC
>PVIC010038093.1:0-17766 GCA_004025085.1 Thryonomys swinderianus | reverse complement strand
AGTTTGCCACAAATAAATTAGAGAATGTCCACTACTATTTCCCACCACACTGCTAATACATCCAGTAAAACTGTGAGTTAAAGGAGGAAAAATTCGAAAGAAGTAAAAACAGGGTTCACCAAAGGGGACTAAAGATTCTTCTGCTCACAGATCCAACAGACATCAAATACACCCAACTCTGTGCCAAATTTATCAAATTCCTCACACCACAAGCTGAATGACCCCAATATCTGCCACCCTTTATAGCATTGCTAGGTTTCAACAAAAACTAAGTATGAATGATACAGAGCGGGTGGGAGGAGCATAGAAGAAAGAACATTCACCAGAATCAGCCTCCAACACAGACAGAATGTTGGAATTTATAATATAGGAAAGTTCAAGTACTTATAAATATCTTATATTTGAAAAAAGTTTATGTTGAAAAGAAACAAACAATTTCTTAGATCAGAAAGTCTTACAGAAAAAAATAATTTTAAAATATCACAAGAGGGGCCGGAGATTTAGCTCAATGGTTCCAGCACCTGCCTTGCAAGTGCAAGGCCCTGAGTTTGATCCCCAGTAACCACATACAATGCTGGGTGTGGTGACTCACACCCACCAGCAATTAATACCACATACCACAGTGCTCAGCATGGTGGCTCATGCCTGTAATCCCAGTATCCGGGAGGCAGAGACAGGAGGATTGCTGAGTTCGAGGCTTCCCTGGGCTACATAGTAAGCTCAGGGCCAGCCTGAACTACAAAGCGAGACCCTGTCTCAAAAAAAAAAAAAAAAAGTTAGTGGCACTTCTCCTAAGAAACCATGAAAGCGGGAATAGAATGGTATAGAACCGAGAACCCTTGGGAAACTGAGAGAGAAACATTCCCAGCCTAGACCTTTCGGTGAAGTTTTCTTTGAAAAGAAATGAGGAAAAGACTTACTCAAATACACAAAATCTAAATCCAAGAAAAATGATAAGATTGAAGAAATTCCTCAGGCAGAAGGAAGTGGCTGGGTCAAAATCGTGATCAACAGAAATGAAGAATAAGCTGCAGACAAGACTCAATGAAATGAAAGTACAAACTTTTTCTTAATTTTTAAAGCAATATGGAGAAATTTTTAAAGCAATATGGAGAAAATTGGTGCCTGCTTCAGAATTAGTAAAGTCAACTGAAGACTGACTTTGGATCTGGAACAGAATGAGAGGGAGTCATGTATTCTCGTTGATGTGTCTAACAATAATAAGAAGATAAATTTTTTTTTTTTTTTTGCTTTTTGAGACAGGGTCTCGCTTTGTAGTTCAGGTTGGCCCTGAGCTCACTATGGTGCCCAGGCAAGCCGCCGCGAACTCAGCAATCCTCCTGTCTCTGCCTACTGAGTGCTGGGATTACAGGCGTGAGCCACCATGCCCGGCACTGTGGTATGCGGTGTTGATTGTTGGTAGGCGGTGTTGATTGTTGGTAGGCGTGTCTCCACGCCCAGTATTATATGTGGTTACCCGGGATCGAACTCAGGACCTTGCGCTTGCGAGGCAGGCACCGGAACCACTGAGCTAACCCTCCGGGCCGAAGATAAGAATTTTTATGATTCTGAAAGAAAATAAAAGAGCACGTATATGGGGGGTGGGGGGTTGTGGGTGGGTAGTGATGTGGGTAAAAATTGAGAATTAACTTGTGTCATATACTGGTACAAATTCCCCAATGTTGTGTGGGATTGTGAGCTGTATATAAAATGTACCAATAAAGAATTCAATTTTTAGGGCCAGAGATTTAGCTCAGTGGTTCCAGCGCCTGCCTCACAAACGCAAAGTCCTGAGTTCGATCCTCAGTAACCACATACAATGCTGGGTGTGGTGGTTCACGCCCACCAGCAATCAATACCACGTACCACAGTGCCGGGCATGGTGGCTCATGCCTGTAATCCCAGCACTCGGGAAGCAGAGGCAGGAGGATTGCTGAGTTCCAGGCTTGCCTGGGCTACATAGTGAGCTCAGGGCCAGCCTGAACTACAAAGCAAGACCTTGTCTCAAAAAAAAAAACAAAACAAAAAGAATTCAATTTTTAAAAAGATGAAAATATTTAATAAACATATACAAAGGCATCTTTACAAGTTCTCTGCTTTGACAGTGAGTGGGTTCAGTATGTGCTGGTGGTGACAAAATAAGCATGATCATTAATATGAACATCAGTTCTCCAGACAGGGACACAGACAAGCTGACCTATGACATTAAAGGGTTCATTGCAAAACTCACAGCTGAGTGGAGGTAACAAAAACAAACTCACACTTTTCATTGAAAAATTCTTCTACTGTAATAGGCATTATACAGAGTGCAAAAGCAGTCTCTTATTTTATTTAGTAGTTTTTCTTTGTTGGAAACATACAAATTTATTATCTGAGTTAGTTATACAGAACATGTATGGAATGATATTTGGAAGTGGTATCTTTTCATATGATCATGCTTCACCAGAAGGGAAAGAATTGTTTTAATAATAATCTAAAAGCACATATATTCACTAAAGGCCTACAGTTTAGGAAATACATGGTAGAAGAGTAGCAGAGTTAACTATCTGAGCTATCTCAAGGAATGTTATATAAAATTGATGAAGCTTCTAGGATTCATGTGTGATGTAATTATATAACATCTCTGTATGACAGAAAGCTGGGAAACACTTGTGAGATTTTTCCATTTCCATTCCCACTCATATTGATTATAAATTATTTTATAAAACTAAACTTTCCTCTCTAACAAGCTGTGTATGTTACTAGCCTGGCATTTACTTCCTGGTCTCTGTAGCATCCTAGGAATTCAGTGGTGGGGTAAAAATGTGGACTCTAACTTTGTTCTGGCATAATTTTATAGGAATTACCCCAGGAATGAGATGTCCTCCAGACTGCACACCCCCCTCTCACTGTACCCCTCAGCAGTCAAGTGTTATCAAAATACTCTCGCCTCATGTCTTGGGGCGGGTGGGTGAGGCCTTGCCCCTTTGCACAGGAGGTCTCGGGACTCAGATGATGACCTGAACAAGAAGAAACGAATTTTAATAGATTCAAGACAGAACTAGATGAGGTTGGAGATTTTTTTTTTTTAATCTCTGAAAGAAATCAGAAAATTGTCTGGTCTTCAGGAGATTAAATTAGGGCTAAAAAAGGAAATTTTCCAAGAATGCTTAAAGAGAGCAATAAAGAAAAAAATACCAGCTTCATGCCTGACCCCTAGAGCTCAAACCCTTCAGTGAATGCTGCCAGAGTGGTATGGGGTGTTCGGGGCATGTGCTGCCGAGAATGTGCACAGAGGCACGTACTGAGGCCTGGGCCGAGCTGCTGACCACAAGCTGTTGTCACCAAGGTTCCCTGTGACTCCCAAGCTATGATTAGAATATTAGAAACTGGCATATGACATTGTTTTAAATATAATCCTTTTACTGTGTGTTCTTAAATACTCCCCTGTGCATAGAATTCATTATTTCAATCATTTGAAAAATGATACTTTCTTATAATGTAACAAGATAACTGTAAAGCTCATCATGGACACATAAGAAATAATGTCTATTATTAAATCAATTAAAATTAAAGTTCTTTCTGAGAAGCAGATTACAGCATTTGGTGGTAATTATTTTAATGCCTGGGATGTTAGACAATTGTTTTGGTGCTCACTTTTCTCTGAAAGGAAAATGTATATAATCTGCCTCAACTGGACCTTTAAAAATGGTCTCTAAACCTGATGTGTTGGCACACACCTGTAGTCCCAGCACTCTGGGAGGCTGAGGCAGAAGGATCCAAGTTCAAGCCCTGACTGGGCAATTTAGTGAAACCCAGTCACAAGAAGAGGCTTGGGATGTAGCTGAGTGTGAAACTCTATGCTCAACACCCAGTACTGCAGAGGACAAAATATAATATAAAACACTCCCTGAACCTCTTCTCTGAGCTTTTTGAAAGATTATCACAACTCTCAACATTTAGAAAATCTTCCTGCTTCGAGGATAATACATAGGCGTTTAATGCCATTTATTCATCTGGAAGTGAGACTTTGCTCAAGATGCCCCTGTGAACTGAAGAAGAAGAATATAAAATAATTTTTCTCAATTAACTCTTTACATTTCACAAGTAATCTCTTGAAGACTCTGTACGTGCTCCTAAAATAAATCATTTACTTGTCGTCTGTGTCAGTCATAGCATGAATAATCATCAGATTCTATTCTATTTCTTTCCAGAAATAGAAACACCACAGTTTGATGTACAATTGCTCAGGGGAGTTTTCTGATCCAACACTGCAGTCTGGAGACATTCAGAGACTCAGAGCAAGTTTAAGGTGAGAAATGCAAGAATTTCGAACTAAACAGAAAACACTTAACATTGCTGAGCCACACACCTTGCCTTCCTGAAACAAAGGTGTGCTGAATGGTGTTGGACAATGTGACGTCCCAGAAGAATAAAAGGCAACTCTAAACCAAACTGCACTGTGGGTTCTTTAAAAATGATGGTTAAAGGCCAGAGATTTAGCTCAGTGGTTGCAGCACCTGCCTCGCAAATGCAAGGCCCTGAGTTTGATCCAGTAACCACATACAATGCTGGGCGTGGAGACTCATGCCCACCAACAATCAATACCACATACCACAGTGCCGGGTGTGGTGGCTCACGCCTGTAATCCCAGCACTCGGGTGGCAGAGACAGGAGGATCGCTGAGTTCCAGGTTTGCCTGGGCTACATAGTGAGTTGAGGGCCAACCTGAACTACAAAGAGACCCTGTCTCAAAAAAAAAAAAATGATGGTTAAATTTATGTCACCTCCATTCCCCCAAAAAGGTCCCCACATCTTTCACTTTCTTTACAATAAGTAAAGTCCTTGATAGCTAAAAACCTACAAGTATTTTGTCTGACCTCCCATGGTTTTTAATGGCATTTTTATATTTATAAAAATTATGCATTGCTTAAAATAGGTAGATTGGATGGTCTGTAAATAAGGCTTTAACAAAACTGTGAAAAATAACATATTTCATGAGGAAAATTTAAACAACATAGAAAAGTGCATTTTTAAAAAACTGAAAATCCACCCTCCCAGCACTTTTCCCATGCCCATTTTTCTGCGTTTCTTCTCTATATCTCACACACACTCAGCAATATCCACCTACTGTAACTTTTCCCACAAATATTTCAGTCAACAAATCATGTGCTAAATGTGGAACCCCTTAGAAATAAGAAACATCTACAAGCCAGCTGTAAGGACTCGTGCGGTCTAAGATGCTAGACAAAATCTAAGTGCGACCCTGAGCAGACTCCCGACTGTCGGGACTCACGGCAGCTCTTCGCGGCGCCTTCACGGGCGGCCAGAAGTCAGCGTGTGCCCGCGCATCCCAAGGCCAGCGACAGCACATGACAGACCCAGGCTCCCTGCAGACCTGCCCCAACACAGTGCTGGGCGTAAAGAGTGTGGCAAATGAGAAACAGGAAGACCCAACACAGAATACTGTGCTGCGTGTAAAACGGATTCCGGTTTGGCCTCTTATCAAAAGTTTTAAAAATCACCAAACTGCTATGTACTCTGTCCTCAGCCTCATCCAAACGTGCCTGTGTTGGTCCCCAGAGTCCGGGACAAGTCTGGGCAGTGGTGTGGGGAATCCCTGGCCTGGGGGGCCGGCTGTGGGGCTGGGAGGCCGGTACTGTGAGTCAACAGCGACACCTGCAGGAAACAAAGGTCATAAACCAGAGCAGCAGAAATACCCGGAAGTAGTCAACACCGGCCACTGAGCTCCTGAATCTGGGGCTTTATACCCAGTGTGAGAAACGCCTCAGAGGCCGTGTGCGCATGTCAGCAACACTCAGACTGCTAAGCCCGTGCTGTCTACAGTTTTATGCGACAGGTGGTAGCTGCATGTTCAGTTGCATCCAGGACAAGTGTTTAAGGAAAATTTCCACTTGAGGATAAACACTAAGGATCCAAACTCTTCGCATCTCTCGTAAGAGCCGCTCTTCCCGTCACTTGGGCTCTGCATCTCAAACACACCACAACCCCTTTATACTGACTTCTCGGTGCCGGTAGTCCCCAACCCCTGCCACCCCGCTGACATCCGAAGCTGCTGCTGCACAAGCCCACGGCCCCGGACCAGCGCGAACTTTCCAAGTCGTTTCTCCAGGTCACACCTGTGTCTCCAGCGACCTAAAGGACATCTCTGCGCAGGCGCCCTGGAGACAGCCCAGCTCAGCCGCAGGAGCGCGCCTGCGGCCAGCCGCGCAGGGGCGCTCACCCGGGAAGGACGCGCGGCTCTGGGTCCGCTCTGCCCCTCACAGCTTCGGGCACCGGTGCTGCGGCTTCATCCTTCTGCCCTCACCCCGCTCTCCTGTCTCCCTCCCTCCTTCCCACTCTCCCGTCCTAGCCTCGCTCCGCGCCTCTCCTCCGGAGCTCCTGCTGCCCCGCTCCGGGCTCCGGGCTCTGTGGGCCGTGGCCCGGCCCGCGCCGCCTCTCCTGGTCACCGCGCACCCTCTCCGGGGCCCAGTCCGTCCATCTTTTGGACGGAAACTTTACCCACACAACGCTGGCTCCCGAATGTGGATTCCTAAAGTCGGATTCCTCCAGGAACGCCAGTGGCGTGGGCTGAAGGCCTACTGTGCCTCCCTGTGCCCGCCGCGTGGCCGAGGTGCCGCGCCACTCACGCGCTCCTGCTGCTCCACACGTGGACACTTGCGGGGCGGCCACGCCTGACTCCTCAGCCCAGCGTGCCTGGTGGGAGCTTCCGCTGGCGTTGCGGAACATTCGGAAGCAGCCGGCTTCTCCCCAGTAGCAGCTCTGCACAGCCCTCTCCCCAGCCTTGCCACAGTCTCTGCAGGGGTGAAACCCTCAGACCGCCTGCGAAGAACACTTCATCACTTTGAGCACTTTGGGGTTACTCCTCTCCCCCTTTCTCTCCCTCCATAAACCCCCTTCTTCGGGACACCCCCCTTCATGCCCGTCACGGGACATCCACGACAGAGCCCCTTCTGGCCTCTCCCATGCCTCTAGTCTTCTTGCCTTCTCCCCACCCGACAGCTCAAGGAAGTCACAGTGATCGTTGCAAACACAAGTTGGATCTGTCGCCGCCCACTGAAGATCCACTTCGTCTCCCTTTTCTCGCTCACAGTGGAGCCACAGCCCGCGGGGGCCCCGAGGCTCGGGGAAGTGGGCCTCCCTCCCCTCGCGCTGGCATGCCAGCCCAGCCCCCTCCCTCTTGCTCCTTAAATAGACGACGTGCAGGTGAGTCCCTGCTTCCGAGCTCTGCCACTCACCCTCTGCCTGCAGTGCTTTGTCCCGGGGCCTTCGCCCCGCTCTGGGTGTCCCTCTCCCTGTGACGCACCCGCCTGCACCCTGCTAACACACACTGCTCCCGTAAGTCTTAAGAGGTACAACCACAACCACCCTGCCCTTCCACTCGCGTGTGAGAAGTCAGGAGATGTTTCTGTGTTTTCTCTTTCCTCCCTGGAAAGTAGGAAAGCAGCCTGCAACCTGGACTTGCTTTTGAAGCCTGATTGATTTCTAGTACCCAGAAAACATCTGACACAAATCAGATGCCCAGTAGTTATCTTAGATGCATACAAAAACCACTGAGTGGGGCCAGAGGATTAGCTCAGCGGTTCTGGTGCCTGCCTCACAAGCGCAAGGTCCTGAGTTTGATCCCCGGAAACCACATAGAATGCTGGGCGTGGAGACTCACACCCACCAGCAATCAATACCACATACCACAGTGCCGGGCATGGTGGCTCACGCCTGTCTTCCCAGCACTCGGGAGGCACAGACAGGAGGACTGCTGAGTTCAAGGCTTGCCTGGACTACATAGTGATCTCAGAGCCAACCTGAACTACAAAGCGAGACCCTGTCTCAAAAAAAAAAAAAAAAAAAAAACCAACACTGAGTGAATGAATGAACTCTAGTCATAAGGAAGCCCAAACAGGGGAAGTTACAGCCTGTGATTCAGTAATCCCTGAGCCCCTAAATGGATGTCAACAGAGGAGGGAGGGCTGCTAAAACTGCCCGCCCACAATGAGGACCATCTAACAAATGCCCCCAGAAATAGACTGAGAAGAGCTCACCCCACTGAGGTTCCGACTTGCGTGACCAAGGAACTGAGCAACTCTACCCATTTCCATGACTTTCTCACCAGGACAGGACGTGCACACCGGGCCGGCTCTGCCTGTGGCTCACAAGTCTCCACTTTCTCTATGGGGTACTTTTCCTTGCCTTAATCTATGCTGTTCTGCCCCAGTGCATAGAGAAAGAGGGTGGACAACCTATCAGCGCCAGGACCACCTTGGGGTTAGTGGGCAACAGCACAGTGCAGCAGCCCCAACACTGGGCAGAGGCAGGGCTGAGAAGGACGTTTGCTGCCTGCTGGGGAGTAAGCAGGGGCCTGTTGCACCAAGGGAGGCAGGAACGCAAGGCCCTGTGGGTCAGCAGGGAGGCAGAACAGGACACCTCAGAATCGGTGTCTGATGCTACATGCAGAGGTAGAGAGGAAACTCCAGGAATACTGAAGAGCTTCTACAAAGGCTTAGAAGCGAGAGAAGAAAAAGATACATTCCCTGTCACTGCAGATCTTGGCAGAGGACACATGGGCCAGGTCTGAAACTTGAGTGGATACTTGCCAGGCCCAGACCATAAAGTAAAGGGGAGGGGCAGGCTCTAAGTCAGTAGGAGAGTGCGCGTCTAGCACCGGCAAGACCAAGGGTTCCATCCCAGCACCACAGCAACGGGAAAAGACATATGCTGAAGGATTATAAGGAGATAAAGTCAGAGTGAGGTATCAGCAAAAACAGGACCTAAGTGAAACTTAATGTTTCCCTGTTTAAATATTAATGTTTCAAGTTTAGCTTCTCTTGACTGAACTTCACTACAAGGCCGTGAAAATTGCTGCTATAGATTTTGTGCACACGTGTGCTACGATCACCAAGGCACTGGGATCAGATCAGCATGAGGAGCAGAACGCAGATGAGTCCACCGGTCTCACCCTATTGACAAACTCCCTCACAAGTGACCAGACCACAGTCCCGTTGGTCATTTTCTCTTATTACCTCTTAAGCAACCAGAAAAGGAAGTGGAAGATGGCAGAGACAGCAAAGCCTACAATTTTTCACCACCTTATACAGTACAATTTTCACAAGGACACAAAACTCAGAATAAAACAAGCTCACGTTTTGTTTGACTCTACCATTCACTAAGCGTGCGACTCTGGGAAACTCTCTGAGGCTGTTTCTCCTCTGTGGAGGTTTGTTCCCACAATATTTACTTCACAGTTGCTAAAGAATTAAATGGCATGACATGAACAAAAACACCGTTCACAATGAGGACAGGCACAGGTGTGCTCTTAATGAGCACAAATGGGAAAATATGAGAAGCCTTGAGCTGAAGCAGCTTTTTGTGCCATTAAAGAGCCTGAGAATAAAACTAACACAAGGATACAGGAACCTTTGCTTTACTTGGTGAAGCCCGTTCTAGTTTTCTGTTACTTAAAACAAATGGCTGCTTAATGATGTGTAAAGAAGGCAAGAGAACAGTAGCTAAATAGGAATGTTGGCTCAAAAATGGTTTTCTTAGAGACAAAGTTGAGCATATTCTAAAAAGAAAAGATAATGAAGGAAGGGGAACAATCCAGAACACAAATGGGATGATGGCGTCTAGAATAATAATAGCACAGTCTGTTAAATACTGCAAGTCATTTTAAAAGTGCACCTATTCTTTAAGCTTTTGAATTTCTTTTTTTCTTCATCATGGTGCATAATTCTTACATGTGACTTTGACAGGCTCATGCTGCCCGGACGGGTATCTGCCACAATTCTGAACAGAACTGGAGTCCAGTGCCTCAGATTTTCCTATAGTTCTTCGAGACTGAATACATGTTCAAGGCAAAGCTTTCAGCTATGTGAGTTCTAAGGTAGGGAAAAGACATTAAGGAGATGATATTTTCATGATTTCTGTCCCTTGAGTACCTAAAGTCCATGTTTATAAAAATCTATTTAAAGCCCAAACCTAACAAGCTTATTTGGCTGGTGCAGATACAGTTTTTGTGCCAGATAAAGGTAAACATTAGATAACAGAGTTTATATACCACTGCAGATGGTTGTTATGAGAGCACCGAACAGAAAAGGAAACATAAATCGCAGATAAGACTCAGATAATATCTCTAGGACATGTAAAACCTTTAAGGTAGAAAAAAATGATGACTTACTACACCTTCAAACCTCCAGAGGACCTTATAAGAGAAACCGCCAACCCTTTTCCTGAGACTCTGACTTACTGTGAGGGGCAGGCAGGGTTATTTTTACGGGCTTCTGGGTGATGCTGACATGCTTCCAGCTAGACAGTCCCTCGGTGCGGGCCCCACTGGGCACTAATGCAAGGCAGATGAAAGATGTGACTAATCCAACACTTACCCTCCTGCACGCTAAGTTACAAAGGAAATCCAAAAACACAGAGATTCACTGGCAACTGTTGTTTACCGAGTTACTTCAAAACACATCCAGACCTCTTTTGCTCTCCTGCCATTTTAATGACAGCGGTTTTTGAAAGTGGACATGAGTTCCCCACATCCTCCTGACCTCAGCCAGTCACAAGCACCTGTGAACAAGCACTAGAGGAGGGCAGGGACGCTCAATTCCACCCCCTCGGGCTGACTTCGCAGTGGGAGTGTCTGGGCCTTTCATAAGAAGCTTTGGTGAGCTCCAAAGGATATCAGAGAAGCTGTTTTTAACATCTACTTCCTACTGAAGAACAAACTTGGGTATCTTCAAAGTCAGAATTGCTTTTTACATCATACAGATTTTTATCTAACATTATGCAGAAGGAGGAAAGGTCCTCAAACCCTGTTCTTTTCAGAGTGCCCCAAAAGAGTTTCCACCAGGATTAGACTCCCATGTCATTTAAAAGTAAGGATGAACTGGAGGGCAAAAGCCACACCGCTTCCAACTAGCCTGACGTGCAGCAGTCTATCTCCAGAATGGGGTTCTCTCAATAGTTAACAACAATTTAAGGTATGGTATCATTCTTTTCTCATCAGATATAGCTCAAACCTGCCACAAAGTCAGTTGAAAAGACAAAATTAAATAATGCAGGAACAGAATGATTCCTAGAAAGGTACTTAAAAATAGACTTTCACAACTGCTAAGAAAGTCCCTCAGCTCCCAGAAAGGGTAGACAAGTTGACCTCCCCAAGAGCCCCAGGAGACTGTTTTCCAGCTCCAAATGGGTTTTGGATTAACCCGAACCACTGAAGCAACTACCATTTCTAGTTTAGTGTAGTCCTACCAAAAATTAGCTCACTTTATTCTCCCTGCTTAGGATACATTTATAGTAAATCTGCTGGTAGAAGTTCAAACAAGTTGATTCATACATTCGATGTAATTCCATCAGAATTCTCAAGACCTGGGGTGGGGAGGGGTTAGATGATGAGTATTTTAAAAGCTAATGCTAATAGAATTGAGAAAGTTGATTCTAAACTATACATGATAATGAAAACAAGATTTTTTTAAAGAAATTAAATTTGGAGCCATTTTAAGAAACACTATTATAGACCAGTATAAGAAGCTATAATAATTCTAGCAACCACAAACAAAAATAAGGGTTATTTCAGGAAATACCTGGTGAATCACAGTGCCACATTTATTTTCTTGTTTTCAAGTCAGGTTTATAATTACACTACTAGTTTTAAGTAGATAAATATATTAAGTTGAGATAAATATACAAGATAATTTCATAAAACATTTTCATGATTCTAGATAGTACTTTCATGACCTCTGCAGCCAATTCCATGCCCCAAGCCCTGGAAATAAATACTATTGATCACTTACTATCACTATCACTTTGCCTTTCCTAGAATTTCATATAAATGTAATCAGAAAGTACAGAAACTGTCTTGTCTGGTTTCTCTTCATCAAACATCCTGCACTTTGAATTTATCCATTAGTAGTGTGCCTTAGTAGTTTGTCCCCATTTATAGCTCAGTGGTATCCCATTGTGTATTTGTACTGAAACTGTTTATTCACTCATGACTTGGTACATATATTTGGGGAATTTCCAACTTGCAGCTATTACAAATAACAGTCCTGTAGTCATTCTAGAATTAGCTTTTGTGTGGAAATGGGTTTTTATTTCTTTGTGAATAAATATGTACGTATAGAATTGCTGAATCCTGCTCTTCATCTTTAATTTTTTTTTTTAAGACAGGGTCTCACTTTGTAGTTCAGACTGGCCCTGACCTCGCTATGTAGTCAGCAAGCCTTGAACTCAGCAGTCCTCCTGCCTCTGCCTCCAAGTGCTGGTATTACAGGTGTGAGGCACCACATCTTCATCTTTAATTTTCAACAAAGAGCCAAACCACTTACAAACAAATATACCATTTCAAACCACTTCAAACAATAGATGAGTCAGTCTCACTTGCTCCACAGTTTTGCCAGACTTGGTATATTCAGGCTGTTCAATACAAGGCATTCAAAGAGATACATCTTGATGTTTCTTGATGAACTGTGTTAGTGTTTCTCTAATAACCAGTAACTTTTCTCATGCTTATTTTTATCATATTTCTTCAATGACATGTTTATTCAAACACTTTTTCCATTTTTTGGTTTTTTTGTTTGTTTGTTTTTGAGACAGGGTCTCGCTTTGTAGTTCAGGATGGCCCTGAGCTCACTATGTAGCCCAGGCAAGCCTCCAACTCAGCAATCCTCCTGTCTCTGCCTCCCGAGTGCGGAGATTACAAGCGTGAGCCACCACGCCCAGCCCTTTTTTCCATTTTTAAAATGACTTATTTTAAATTGTTCAATAGTAGAAATAATTTTTATATTCTAGATTTAAGTCACATCAGTTACATGTTGTTCATGTGTTTTTACTAGTTATTTTTTAGCTATATATTTGAAATAACAAATATGTGTCTATCACTTTATTATCTGTAAATTTCATTTATCAGTGTTATATGTTTCATGATTTTTGTGTCCTATCTAGATGATCTTTGCTTAGCACAAGGTCAAAGCATATTTTCTTGCATTGTCTTCCAGAAGTATTATATTTTTAGCATATCTCTATTTAGGTGTATGATCTATTGATAAATTGATCTATGAGCAATTGATGAATTGATTTTTGAATAAAATATGAACTATAAATCAGGTTCTTTTTGAAATCATATTTTGCATATTTATATTCAATTATTAGCACATTATTATTTGAGCAGACTATCAATTACCCATTAAATACTATTGAGGCATTTGCCAAAAAACTGCCAATAAAGAGATGTGTGTGTCTTTTTGAGCACTACATTTCATTCCATTTATCTATGTATCTAATCTTATATCAGTACCATAATGACTTGACTTTTATAGATTATCTTGAAATCAAAAAATAAAATGCTCCACCTTTAATTTTGTTTTTAAAAACTGCATATATGTAAAAAATTACATATGTACATTGTTTATATATATATTTATACACACATATACACACATATATGTCTTCTTGCTTCTCAACACTCCTCCACATACTTCTAAAAAACCTGAGATTCTGATGGCAATGCAAAGAAGCTATGGGTCAATTCTGAAAGAACATAAATCATGCATTAGATTATCTCTAGTCTAGAAACACTGAATGGTTTTCAGTGTGGGAAGAGAAGTAGGTAAGATAAAATGAGAGGAAGCTGTGTGAGTTCTAAACTACTACAACACAAACTGAATTTTTTTGTATTGGGAAGTGAAATGCTGAAAGTACAAATATCTAAAACTGTAGAAGGGCCTTTGGTATCGAGCAATGGACAGAGATGAGAAGAACAAGTAATGCATTTGAAGAGCAGCCTCGTTTCTTCTAGCAAAATGGGAGCAACGAAGGTAAACTGAGGATAGACTTAACAAAAAAGTAATCTACATTTGATTTCAAAACTCCTTGCCCTATCTACATTGCAAAAGATGATAACCATAGGAGATTCACTGGTAGGGAAATGTGTTTTAAATAACCTTTTATTGAAGAATTTAAAACGTGCTACCTTGATTCATTCAATATCTCAGTAGAAACTAGGACATAGAGCATAAGATTATCCATGAAAGAACCCTCTTGTCTTTATGGACGACCTTCTTGTCTAATGACACCAATCCCTAAGACATACAGAGGAGAACTGCAAGACTAGAAAATGTTATTTCAGTGGGCATACTGCCAATTTGAACTGAAATAAACAGAAACAAGAAAGTGGTGAAGAAACAGTTTGGTTTCCAAAATAGTACCATCAGAAAAAAGAGCTACCAGGCCAGAAACACTTTCTCTTCAAGGGAAAGGAAGTACACTCTGAGGACAGAGTCTTTGGCACACGGGATAGTAACAAGACACACACTGTGAAAACTAATAGGATTTTCTCTGCTGCGTTTTAAACTTGGTTAGAACTTGTGGCACTTCATGTTTTCCATTTTCTTTTCCTTAGAACAAGATTATCTTTAACTGTTATCTGATGTCCATCCCATCACTGTATCTTGGGAGCTCAGAACATGTTTCCTATTTTCATACATCTACAGATAAAAAGGAATTTTCCCCAGAATAACTCATATCCAAAACTTCACCAATGCCTTCAGATAATGATCTGTTGAGCATTTGAACTGTGGGATTCTGAACATAAAAGTTAATGGTGTTATGAACAGAGAGTTCACGATATTTAATTTAGGGACTGGGCTGAACATTTTTTTGTTTGGGAATGTAGGAAACGGGAAGGGAATGTAACTAGAACTTTTGGATTAGATTCTAGTCTCCTGTGGTGAAATAATAACTAGGTAGAAGTGAGGTTTAGAGAAGCTGAGCTTGGACCTGATCCCTGTTACTCTGGGTAGCAAAAGACCCCAGGCCCTGGTCTGCCACGACTTTTATTTAGCACCTCTGGAGCAACAAAATGTAACAAAGACTCAGAGGGGCAGGGCAGACACCAGCAATGGAGTAGTTCCACCCTGAAACATCACAGCATGTGGGACCACCAGAGTCCTTGTTGTTACCAGGTAAGTTGAGTCCAAAGTGTAGGCAGCCAGGAAGGACTGTTCAATTTTGACCTTCCAATTGTTTCTCCCAAACAGGACTGTTGGCAACATAGTTAAATCCAAAGTCTGTCTGCAGGAAAGCCTGGTCAATTTTGACCTTCCAATTATTTCTCCCAAAAAGGATTTGGAAGGGCCAGAGTGCAGACAGAGGACAGCTGGATGGCAGCCCCCCCAAATGGCATTTCACCTACCCCTTGAAACCTGTAAATATTACCTTACTTATTAAAGGCTCTTGAGATCAGGGCATAATCCTGGACTATTCAAATGAACTTTTAATCCAATGGCAAGTGTCATTCCACAGCAAAGACAAATCTATATGAAAAAGAAAATTATGGAGTGGTGTGGCCACAAACCAAGGAACATTTGGATTTAAAAGAAGCTGGAAGAGGCAAAAAAAAAAAGGAAGTGTCCTTTACAGGTTCCAAAGGAAGCATGAATCTACAAACACCTTGAATTCTGACATCTGCCTTCCAGAACTGTATGACAATGCTTTCTACTATGTTAAGCCATTTAGTGTGGTAATTTCTTATAGCCTCTCTAGGAAGCCAATACAATTGTGCAGGTCTCACACATAATTTGTTGAACTTATTTATAAGTGTTTCATCTTTGATTCTTGATATATATTAATCCCAACATGAACTTTCATTGCTAATTTGCAAATGCAATGTATTTTTCTGTGTTGCTTTTTAGAACCTTTGCTAAGTACTCACTTGTTCATCTATGTATGTTTCTTACAATTTGTTTACACAAATGATTTACTTCTTCCTTTCCCATGGGGATATCTTCCATTTATTTTCCTTTACTTAGTATAGTAGTATCACACTAAAATGTTGACTTGAAGTTGTGTGAGTGGACACTCCACTTTGTTCTCAACTTCAAGAGTTACACAGTCTTCCAAGATTGAATGTGAAATTAGCCAAGGGGTTTTTCTGACATGAATTTTAGTAGGCTGAGAAAGTTCTTATTTATTCTTAATTTGGTGAATGCTTTCTATCCTGAATGAAACTGTTAAAACGTATTCTGCACATATTGAGGAGATCAAGTGGTTTAATTTGTAAATACAATGAGTAATATTTTTGGTTTTCAACTGTTAAAACATGAATTCCTCAAGTTTAACTTGTCCATGGATAATATATTTATTATCCTTCCCATATATCACTGGACTCAGTTTTCTAATATTTGGTTGTGGAATTTGGCATTAAATTAATGAAGGACATAAACTTCAGTTTTTTTATAATGGTTTTGTCAGATTTGGTGTCAAAGTCCAAAGTGAGTTGGAAAATATTCTTCTGTTCTCTGAAAGAGTTTTTATAGAATCAGATTTTCTGGGCTACAGTTTTAGCGCAGTGGTTCTGGTGCCTAGCTTAGCAAGCACAAGGTCCTGAATTTGATCCCCGGTAACCACATACAACAATACCAGGCACGATGGCTCATGCCTGTAATCTTAGCACTCAGGAGACAGAGGCAAAAGGATTGCTGAGTTCAAGGCTTTCCTGGGCTACATAGTGAGCTGAGGGCCAGCCTGAACTACAAAGCAAGACCCAGACTCAAAAAAAAAAAAAGAATTGGATTTTTTGTCTATTTTTCCAGTAGATCTAGTTTTGCTTTGCTTTGCTTTTAAATGAACTGCTTTAAATATGGATATAATTTCTTTAATACATATGTAGTTATGGAATTTAGCTCTTTCTTCTTAAGTGAACTTTGTAAACTCTGTAATTTGATGAGTTTTTTCATTTTATTAAATTGTCAAATATACTGTCTATAGTGGTATACCCCTTATACTAATACTTATCCTTCATATTAGTAATTTCTCCTCTTTTCTTCTGATAGTTTGGCATGTGCATTATCAACGTTATTGCTCTTGCAAGAATCAGATCTTACATTATAGATTTCTCTGTGTTAATAATCTGGTTTCTACGCCCTTGATTTCAACTCTATTATTTTCTTCATTCTTCTTTGAATATAATTCATTGTTTTTATAAGGACAAATGAACACGTGTCACTAAAGTGAAAGCTATACCAACTTAAAACCTTTATCCTTTTCAAATAAAAGTATTAAGTGCTATTAATTTTACCTATTTTAACTGCATCTGCCAAATTTTCAATGTTTTCTATCTTCATTCCAAAATATTTCTTTTTCTATAAATTCTTACTTCATTTTTTATAAATTCTTATTTGATTGATGCAGTACTCAGTAGTGGTAAATATATGGTGATTTTCAGGATATTTTCTGGTCTGATGAGTTTGCCAACTAATGTTTTATTGGATAATGGGAATCAAAAACTTTCTTCTGTCAGGTGCTGAGTTCTGTTGTATTCCTTTAATGAATATCAAAATGCACTCTTTCACACACATTACTTGGGTTGGTTTGATTCTTCTAGGCTTTCCTGAGAAGGGCCAGGCCAGTGTTGATATTAGGACTCCTTTAGCCCTTCTATTGAGGTGTAATCTTTTTGTTCACATTTATTTTTGTTAGTACATATTTGTGGTACATAATGATCATATTCATCATGGAGGATGTGTGTGTGTACATTCTGAGAACCAATCCAATGCTACATAGCATGAGTCTTTCCATAATGACTGGTAGCCACAAAAACTATTCCCCATATGTTTAAAATTATTAATATTTTAGCATTTATACCCAGCTGTGGCTCATAGTAAATAAAATTAAAAAAGCATTTGATAAACTAGAAAGATCAAAAAGGTCAAAGTAATTAAGTTAATGATACTTGACAACACTAGCTAAACTTAATATTTTAATAGCATTTTT
>PVIC010038092.1:0-17762 GCA_004025085.1 Thryonomys swinderianus | reverse complement strand
TATCACAGTGCTGGGCATGGTAAGTCACACCTGTAATCCCAACACTCAGGAGACAGAGGCAGGAGACTTGCTGTGAGTTCAAGGCTTGCCTGGGCTACATAGTGAGTTCAGGAACAGTCTGAACTACAAAGTGGATTCTGTCTCAAAAAAAAAAAAAAGTCCCCAATGTTATCTGTGAATGTGAGATGTATGCAAAGTGCACCAATAAAGAATGCAATTAAAAAGAAAAAAGAAAAAGACAAGAGAATGAAAATATAAACCACACAAAAAAATAATTTGCAAAGCAGATTTCTGAGAAAAGACTTGTATCTGTACTACAACTGAAATCTCTCAAAATTCAAAACTGTGAACACGAAGAGCTCACCTTACACGACAAAGGATTTTAACGGGTTTTGACCCCAGAAAGATACCAGGCTGGGAAATGAGCACATGGAAACATGCTGCGTAGCTTTAGTCCTAGAGAAAGACAAACCAGAACTCCAGCTGGATACCATCACAAGCCTCTACCATGCCTAAAATTCAAAAGCACTGGCCTCCCAACTATTGGCAAGCAGAGAAAGGAGCCAGAACTCTCTGCCACCTTACTACTAGAGGTAATACCCTGGTTCACCAGTGCTTCCTTTCACCAACAATTCAGTTCGCTAACAGCAGTGTTTGGCAAAATTTGGCTTCTGTGAGCAACCGCTGTACCAGGTGACAGGATTACCTCCTCACCCCAGCACACACGTGGCCTTCTCCCCAGAATCGTGGAACACACTAAGCTCATGGGCCAAGGGGCTACTCCACCTTGAAAACAGTTTGGCCTTTTATTAACAATTTATGCACTGTGTAGCCCAGACATTTACTGAAAGATATTTCTTCATGATTTAAAAAAAAAAAACTCTCCGTGCAAATACTTCCACACCAATGGAAGTGAGTGTGAGTTGCAGATTCTGCATTTCATATATTTAGGATTCATCTAACAAGCTAAAGAATAAATTCTAACAGAAAACTCCTGGTGTCGCTTTCCATAATGCAAGTTTAGACTATGTAAATATTTTTAGAGGAAGTCAAAACAATTTCTAGATTGTGATTAAATAAGGAATAGTGCAATGGATTCATAACACTTTTTTTAACCTACACCCAATTATATAGCCAAGTCTTGATATTTTTAACTTGCTAAGATAAGACGTAATGTTTGGTGTTGATATTCCAGACAGTAGTATGTTAAGATCCCAAATGTAACCTATAAATAGGAGAACATTCAATGTTATAAAGTCAAAGAAAAGTATATACTTTCTTGTACAAAAAAAGTACAAGTCAAAAGCCACTATCAAAATTTACCAATAGCTGGGCGTGGTGGCTCACTCCTGTAATCCCAGCACTCAGGAGGCAGAGGCAGGAGGATTGCTGAATTCGAGGCTTGCCTGGGCTACATAGTAAGCTCAGGGCCAGCCTGAGCTACAAAGCGAGACCCTGTCTCAAAAAAAAAATTTTACCAATAAATTTATCAGGCTGGTCAACCATTGATGGTGTGTGAGACACTTTACAGGAAAAGATCTGAGGATTATTGGATGGACAAAACCTCCTCTAGTTTCTGGAAACTTTTATGGTAGCTAAAGGCAGACACAGAAAGTACCTTTCAAATACTCATCTTCATAGGAAGATGAAAGTTTGAGGACTATAATTAAGAAAGTAAATTTAGTCATTGCTTTTATCAGCCAAAGTTAAATGCAGATAAATTACGAATTTCAGACTGAATGAACAAAACTACAACTCAGCCAGGAACTTTCATGTCCTGGAGAGCAGAGATTATGTGACTTCTGGTGTCAGAGCACGACTGCCAAGATCTTCCCTGGTGTTTGAGAGAAACTGAACAAAAACACTGCACATACGTTCAGCCATCACAAGCAGCTACAGACTTGTGGAAGTATACACATCACTTATAATCGATAAATGCAAACTAAAACAAGGTGCCATGGATTGTATGAATTTGAAAATCGTGGAAAAGTCCGACGTTGGTAAGGGTAAAGGTCTGTTGTTGATAGAGGTATAACCTCTCCGGCAAACAGTTTGGCAATGGCTGTTGAACTCACAACTTTCCACCCCTTAACACAGCAGGTCCCAGCCAGTAATTTTTACTGCAAGTCTACTTGCAAATTTGCAAAACAAGCTATTCCACTGAATAAGTACTTCGCACTAACTGTGCACCTGCTCCTGTTCCAGGCACAGGGCAGAGCAGCACCTGCGGTGTATCTCGTAAGGCTACACCTTGTTGAGAAAGAGTCTGTAAACAAATGCATATCAACTGAGGTGAGTGAGAAGGAAAGGAGGAGAGAAAGGGAGAGGACGAGTAGAAAGAAGGAAGGAGGAGAGCTCCTCTGCCCAAGGGAGTGAGGGAGAGGGGAAGCTGGCTATGCAGGCGCCTTCGGGAACAGTGCTCAGGATGCAGCATTGTTAATAAAAGATCTAAAACAATCTAAATGTATTGATAAAGACCTGACACATATGTGTGTTTGTACAAACACAGAAAAGAAAGGGATTATGTGGCTATGGAGGATTACTCGGTGGAGGACACTTAGTAAACACTTTTTACTTCTTCATTCTTTTGAAATTGTGTACCTCACACAGTCAGTTTCATATATAAAGTACTATATGATGGGGTTAATGTTAAATAATTATGACTGACATCTCTCCTGTTTAAAATACTTCTGAGATTTCTGGAACTGCCAAATTATAGTGTTCTCAAATCAAAAACACCACAGAAGACTTATACGCAAACATGAGTACATGTCACATACTTTACATTAAGAATGTCTCTGGGCTTTCTGATGAAGATGGTGTTTTACCTGTGTGGGCAGAAACAAATCAGATAACGCATCATCACCTATGTCACTCAACGACTGAATCTCACAGATCCATCATATCTTTTCAAATTTTGATAATTCATATTACCTGTGCCTCAGAAGGAAACAAGTCCTGTGCTTTTCTTCCTTCCACAATTTAATGAAAAATAGCCATAAAACAAAAGCTTAAAGCTAAACACAAATTTAAGCCAAATACTAGCACAACAAATCAAAGCAAACACACCAGCACTCAATGCAGAACCCTTATGAAATCCTTTGCTAAATAAATAGTACATTCCATTTCTGTGCCTTTGCCTTGACTTTTTGCAGATTATGAATTCTTAGAGAAAACATGATTTGCTGCCGGCAGATGAACAAGAGTGGAAGGGCTTTCATTGTAAGACAATTCCCAATATTTAAATGATTGAGTTTACTCCTCCAAACTCACTGCTATCGAATGGACGCACCACAGCCAGATCCCTATAACCCCGTCCCATGGTAACATCATCAACCACTCAGGTGCAAGGGCGCCCCTGTGACCAGAGGCACGTGACCCCGGAGATGGACCACAGTGTCGTCCACTTGTGGATGGACTTGGATGCCACCCCACTCCCAGCGCCTTGCACTAGTCTCTGGCACATCTCTCCCTCACTGCCAGCAAATGGAGCCTGGAGAGACTGCACTGAACAGCCCTGGTAAACAGAATTTCTTGGATTCTTCACATTTTACTTAATTATTTTTGTGTGAGGTATAAGGAATTGTAAAGTATACAGAGGATATTGAAGCTGGGCATGGCAGTTGGAAAATCATTTTCCTAAGGTATGTTACTGCAGTGCGGAGTAGCATTATGCCCTGAGCTATTCCTTGTCATATTTACGGTTTACATTAGGTTGGGACTCAGGAGACAGCAGTTTGGAGGCAAGCTCGGAATTTACTGGCGTGAAGGTTTTAAGTTCTTGTTAGGTTTATGTTCCTCTTTTCTAATGTTTTAACAAATCAGACATTCCTCCCGCAGCTTGGAGTCACACAGTGATGCACAGGGGGCGCGTGTGGCATCCCTTGGGGGGTCACTGAAGCATCCTTTACCTAGGTTGTTCATCTTGAACTTCTCATCTTCACTGTAGCCTCAGGACCCAGCAAAATAAACCCCCAGAATCAACCTGTGCTGTTTTTAAGTGGTGTCCTTTCCACCCATGTGCCAGTATGTAAAGTACAGTTGTAGGAGAATATTTTCTGTAGCCCGGGAACTGGGGCGTATAGCCAGGAGAGTCATGGGCTCTAATCTCAAGTCCTTTTCAGATAGCAGAAAAATCAATGAGTCATGAATGTTATGTGTTGCTATTATCTTGTACCGCTAATAAACATTATTTCATAATAATATTAGCTGAAACTGCTATACTATGTTTACTTTACTGAATTTCTATGTAAAAATAGAACAAAATGGAATTTGTATGTGAAGAGGAGAGGTAAGAGACCAGCAGCAATGAAAGAGGGATGCCAGCCGGAAAGTGGCAGTGCAGGGTCCTCAAGGCTCCCTGAAAGCATTGCTCTGCTACCCTGACAGTCAGGTGATGCAGCCAGGGAGGTGTTTAACGTTTCCGTCCTCAAAGCTCCTCCTCAGCCTGTCTGGCACCATCGGTGGATCCAGACGTGGGAGGCCAAAGTCAAAGGGCCCTCTGGCCTCACTCACTGGCCCTGTACACAAAAGCACAAAATGGACCCAGCTGGCTTGCAAGAGTTTCATGGCTTCTGCCGAGGCTGCAAATGCTTCAGGATTTAGAACCTGCTGCGACGCTGTCTTTTTGTTTCCTGTGCAGATGTAAATACACGTGGTGAATAGCAATCATCCCCACAATGGGAAACAGGAATGGTAGTTTTTTACAGACCGTATTCTGTACAAATTTGTTTCCAAGGCAATTGGGGTTTTGTATCTGAAAACTTGGGAACATGTAGTATCCTCTTATTGATGCAGGTTTCATCTTTGCTAAAAACTTTGAGGTCCTAAAAAAAATGTGGGCTACATAGCAATAAAAGATCAAGACACATTTGTGGGATAAAACTAAAATATATTTGGGGTAAGATCTAAGTGCTATCACATCCTTATTTTAAGGCAGAGGGTACTTGGTGGCAAATGGCTATGTCTAGTTTAAGGCTGCTAAAAAACATACAATACTAATTTTTGCTTAACCTTCCAATGCTCAGATTTTAAAGTAAATTGTTGAGAGGGGATGGGAAATAGGAAGGTAGTCTACTCTCTGAGAATACAATTGATAACAAGAGTATGAAGTTGTAATAATTAATGTAATAATCATAGCTGTGTACTGGGCACTAATGGAGGCTTTATATATTGAATCATTAAATCAAATAAAATCCGTATTAATATTCTTAGACATTAAATAGCTCATCCAAGTCTATGTAACATCTAAAGGACAGAGGTAAGTTTAAATCAAGACTGGTCCTTTGAGCCATCTTAAATGTAATTAGGTACAATTCTTAGAACCTATTCTGACTATTTAAAAACTGGAAAAAATACACATTTTGAAGGAAATATGCCATTTTTTACCTGTTATCCATATTGTATACATTTTATTATCTTTAAAAGAAATAGCATAAGCCGGGCATTGTGGCTCACGCCTGTAATCCCAGCACTCGGGAGGCAGAGACAGGAGGATTGCTGAGTTCGAGGCTTGCCTGGGCTACATAGTGAGCTCAGAGCCAGCCTGAACTACAAAGTGAGACCCTGTCTCAAAAAAAAAAAAAAAAGAAATAGCATAATATCCTGGAAGTGTATTATGCAGTGGTATTCCTATAACTACTATCTTTATGAATAAGACCAATATCCATTCAGTTAGATGCAGGGAGTCACCCAAGCTTCACCCCAATACCTAATTAGGTCCTCAAGTCCAATTATTTTTATTCACAAATAGCTCTCATGTCTTTCATAAGAAGTACAAATGGCTAATAAATACATGAATAAATGCTCAACACTGTTGGACCTTTGAGAAGTGCAAGTTAAAACAGTACTAAGATTTCATCTTACTCCTGAAAGATTAGCCACTATTAAGAATTCGAATACTAGCTGGGCGTGGTGGCTCACGCCTATAATCCCAATACTCAGGAGGCAGAGGCAGGAGGACTGTGCCTGGGCTACATAGTGAGCTCAGGGCCAGCCTGAACTACAAAGCGAGACCCTGTCTCAAAAAAAAAAAAAAAGAAAGAAATCAAATAATACCAAATGTTGGCAAGCAGTGGAGTACAAGGAACCCTTCCTCATTGTTGATGATATTGCAAACTAGTGTAACTATTATGGAAATCAGTACGGAATGGAAAATCCTAAAAAAAAAAAAAAATAGAAATTCAGTTTGACTCCATTGTTCCCCTCCGAGACAGCTTCCTGAAAGAGTAAAAGTCATCACGGTGCAGTGGTCCAGACACACCCATATTTCTAGCAGCACGTTTTATAATAGCTAAATTTTGGAAATGGCATGTATGCACATCAATGGAAGAATGGATAGAGAAACCTTGGCATTTATACACAACAGAGAACTCCTTTCTGTAAAGAAAAAACTCAAGGCATTCATAGGTGAATGGAGGCACCATAATATTAAGTGAAGTAAAAAAGACACATCTGCTTAAATATCACATGTTTTCTCTTATATGAGAAACCTAAAACACAACTAAAGAGCAAAATAAAGATACATCACAGAAAGTAAGGAGAACTTCCACTGAAGAAGGGTGGGGGAGAGAAGAGGGAACAGGGATAAATGAAAAGAATTAAATAAAAAATGAAATTAGAACTTTTGCAAATGGGAAGCGGGCCAAGAGAAAGAAAGAGCAGGGAGGGATGGGAGAGATAGGGAAGAAAAAGGAATTAAGATGTGCTACATACGTGTACAAACTCCTCCTACATACAAAAATGCCATCACTATGTACTACAATCATATACTGCTAAAGAAAGAAAAATGTTCACCGTTTGTGTCTCATATGTCAATAACAAGCAAAGAAAAACAAAATATTTTACGAAGCTAGCATGTTCCGTGTTCCCGTGAAAGGCATAAGCCGCTTACGGTGGAGTGAAAGAAACAGGCAATTGCGAGTGAAGTGTGTGAGAAACATCCAAGGACAAGGAAGAAGCAGCTGGTGAGGCGGCCGCCGAGCTGACGGGACCGTCACCCTGGGTCTGCCGTGAGCTGCAGAGAGCAGTTGCCGTCACCAACCACAGACTGTCAAGGACCCGCACAGAATGCAGTGAAGATTAACTGTGCTGTTTTCAAACATAGCACTGTAAATTCTGATCATCTACCAACAACCTGCAAAATAACACACAGCAAAATTAACACGAGGCTAAACGCAGAGAAGAACAGAGCAGAGACTTGTCAGAAGCCAGCTCATACCAGGCCCATCCTCAACGTAAAATCAATATATTTCTCTGTGAAAAGAGCTCTTCAGAGCCTTCTAATATTCTCCACTCCACGCAAACAGTGGTGTTGAGGATGTAGGTTCCAGAACTGGGAGACACTTTCTACCTTGTTAGCATGTCACTGAAGATCAAGTGTCCTGTGGCTATGACCCTGGTTTGTGCCAGACAAACAACCATTTTAAGAGTAATGAAGATAGTACCCAGTACTTTACACTTCACCTTCTCGGGTACTGACTGACTTTCACAGCACAATTTGCCTGCTGTTACCATATTAACTGAGGTTATTCCCATGTCAAGAGCAGCATAAGAAAAGCATTCACGTAGAAGATGCACCTCCCCTTCCCCAGCACACTCACCTGGCTTCTCACTTTCCTGTCCATGAGAATCTGTCACACTGATTTGTCATTGAGAACTCCCCAGAGTCCCATCAGAGCACAGAAAACATGACCATATGTTCCGGCTGTGCCCTGGCTGGGGGGCTGCTAACACCTTCACTGTCCAGCCTTCCGGATTCTTCAGTGCACTTTATGTGTTGGGGACAGAAGTCATTTGAAAGTGATTGACTGGAACAGATCTTCTGGAACCCTAACAGGTGTGATTTGCATCTGCATCTGCTTGGCCATAAAATATTGGCAAATAATGAGAGCCCATGTTTGCAGTCGCTCTCCAGAAATTCCACCACGCTGCCTTCTCTACCCTTCTACAACAGCAAAGCCAGGGCACGAAGCATCTATCCCCCAATGCAGAAAATAAAGCTACATTATTCGTGTGGTGCTCGTAATTTATCTTCTACTTGAATTTTAATAAAATTAAGACATCTAGATCATTTATTCCTTTAATTTCCAAAGATCCATTCTGTTTTCTGTGACACCCATGGGCAGGAAAATAAATACTTAACAAATAAACAATAGACCACCACACAGATTTTCCCATTGGCTTGCATTGTTCACCCACCATAAAGCTCTGAGGAGTAGGGACGGTGTCTCCAAAGGAGACAGAGGGTCTCTAGAGAATGCAAACACATCCACACACTAGGGAACAATTAGGAAACTCCACTGATATTTAATGCTCTTCTCTCGTCTTCTGTAAAGATAAATTTTGGAAAGTATTGATTTTGAGATGGAAATTTCCAAAACTATGTTAGTAATATATTCAGGTCTTTGCATTTCAGTGGTATTATGTTCATGCACACTCAGAAAAAATAAATGTGAGTTCGTGTTTTTAAATTCCTCTTACACATTTATATGTAAATATTTTCTCAGGCCAGGAAACAAACTACTGAGGAAAAAAATCATCCTGACTTTCACACCAAGATATAAGTTCTCCTTAGCTTCTCTCTCAACAAGGCTGACACATCCTTGGGGTAGTTGCATATGGCTAGCATTCATATCCATGCAAAAGCTGTGCTTTGGGGGTTATTTTCATCCGTTTAGTACTTTCAAGGGAATTCAACATATAATCATTTGATTTTAAGTAGCTTAAGGCAAATAATAATACCTAGCTACCACCAAATTTCCCAAACAATATTCTTGCCTTGGATCCACTATAAACATTTGTTTCTCAACTGCCACCCAATTCCCTAGAGAGCTTAAAGACTTAATTGGGGTTACCAGGCATTATGTATTTCATCCCCTAGAGGTTTTGAAAGAATGTAAAGCACTGGGTACAGGCCAGATCTCAGTTAGACCAAGAAGATAATATGACCAAGGCTCACACAAAAGTTAGACCTCCACCCGCCTCCCCCAGGGCAACTCAGCACTGCTGTCCAAGAGGCAGGGGACGTAGAAAAATTCATGCATGAGGTAGATGTGAAGACTTCAAATGAGACGGTTTTGTTCAGATGCCTATCACAAGTCCCAAATGGTGCAAACCTCAAAAGCCATTCAGTAATCAAGTGTCTCTCCTTTGACACTTCCCCGGGGGCCCTATGAGAATGTTCACACTTGCTGACACTCAGCATGCTATCACCAGGGTGCGCTGGAGTGTCTCCCTGCTCAGGTTAGCTACAGAACTGGTTGACAGCCATCTCCTCTGCTCCCCAGCTGGCTGAACCAAGACAGCCTTGTCCGTGGACCCACTGCCATGCTCCCCAAGGCGTCATTTGGTTTTGCCTTCAGTGCGCTGAGCTGGGCCTATGCACAGCTGCTCCAGCCAACCTTATGAAGTCTGTATTTCATGTGCTCCAAGCTCAAGAACGTGTAGCCTCAGGATTGGATGGTGAGATACTACATCTACTGCACAGCTCCCTTCAGAAAGTCAAGCTCCATGGTAGGCCATTCCCTGTCCCTTACAGCCTTTGTGTGAACCAAAGTCTACCCCAAAATGTTGGCATGATCCTTTACCAAGCCCACTTCCACTATTTCCGCCATGGATATCCTGACTAACCCACCAGCCACAAATACTGAGATTCTGTGGTTTTCTTTCATTTGAATCTAAGTGCTTTTGTCCTCAGAAATGCCTTCCATGTATACCTTTCCTAACCATAAATGTCCATCGTATTTATCCTGAAGGAGTAAAAGACACCAGGCAATAATGACACTGGCATAAAGCCCGGGCATTTGCTGAGTGTATTTAATGGCTTATCACATA
Organism: Thryonomys swinderianus; assembly: GCA_004025085.1. Taxonomy (NCBI): domain Eukaryota; kingdom Metazoa; phylum Chordata; class Mammalia; order Rodentia; family Thryonomyidae; genus Thryonomys; species Thryonomys swinderianus. The sequence goes on along the minus strand of PVIC010038092.1, from coordinate 7,928 downwards.
CTCTTCAGTCCAGAGTCATTATATGAAATGGGTGGCCACACGGTCCTTCTCCAAACCACACCTGCCTTCGGACCTGCCATCGGTAACACGAAATGGCTGTGGCAGACATGTGTGCACCCTGAGAAGATGCCACTCTCTGGCTTTGCTGGGTCACTTTGTTTCTGGATCAGTCCTTGGGCTTCTACTTGAATCCATGCATACCTTCCAGCATGACTGTAATGCAATTACTCAATTCTGTCTCCTGAATGGCCCCAAGATGTCCTGCTACACAGCACGACCAACACTACCTTCCTCAAAAACAAAATGCAGAATATATTTCCATCCCTTTCCGCTTTCAGTTTCCTCTTTTTTTATTTTCCACTTTCTCTAGGTATGTTATGATGTAATTCACTGCATCAATACATATTATATCTTTATAAAGGTGCTCTTCAATCAAGTTACTCATGGTCTGATGTCCTCAAAGCTTCTGTTTTCTTCAGGGCAAAATTGCTCTGTGATCTTTCTTCACACTATTATCATTTCTTTCTTATGACAATAGTTTTGTCTGTATTTGAGGCTCCTGATTACCCAGTCCCTTTCACGCAGAACAGCAGCCTTTCCTTTCCAGCCAGCTTCTGCTGCTCTTCTAAAAACATCTCATCTAGGAATATACCCAAAAGAATTTTAAAAATCACATTGGAAAGACAGATGTACACCCTTGTTCATAGCAGCTCAGTTAGTGATAGCTCAATCTTGGAAACAACCCAAATGTCCATCAACTGGAGAGTGGATAAAGATGTGGGTTTTTTTAATAAAATGGAGTATTATTCTGCCATAAAGAATGACAAGATTCATTCATTTATGTGCAAATGGATACACCTGGAGGACACACTAATAAGTGAAATAAATAGATCACAGATAGGCAAATACCAGATCTTCTCATTGATATGAGCACCTGTAGATGCAAATGAGCTCTAGAAAGTATGACAGTTTTTGTAGAATGGGAAATTTCCAAAGGAAATTTGGTGTGGGTATGTAATGAGGGGAAGGAATAAATATGATTATGAAAGAAAATAAAAGAGCATGTATATAGGGGGTGGGGAGGTGTGGGTGGGTGGAGATATGGGTATGAGAATTGACTGTCATATACTGGTACAAATTTCCCAATGTTATGTGTGATTGTGAGATGTATATAAATTATACCAATAAAGAATTCAATTTTTTTAAAAAAAAGAAGCCCTGGGGAGCTCCTGCCACTCAAGCCTCCTCCCTCCTTCACCACTGCCTTGGGCCACTCGTATTTTACCACTACCTGTCTGACTTAAACTTCTAATTATATTGGTTCTTCCTAGAGAACTGGTATTGTTCCTAATGATTTTCCTTAGAAATGAGCATAGCAGGCATTTGATACATATTTACAAAATAATGAGCAAAGAAACCCATGTGGTTTTCCACTTTCTGAGGGGTAAAGAACTAAGAAGAGATCAGAACTCGGAACTAAGCTGAGCTCGAGTACAAGTCCAATTGAGCTGCCCTACACCTTCATTGCTAAGTGTCCTAAACACAGTGCAAAAGCCAGTTGAGTATAAAATAGCAGTAATATAGAGAAATAAAAGCTAAATCACTGAAAATTAAAGATCTATCTTTTATATACATATCCCATAGTACAAATTACCATACATAGCCTTTCTCCTATTGATGAAAATGTAGTTTCAAATTTTTCAGTGTTAACAAAAATGTGTCAATAAACATTCCCATGAACATGTGATTGAATTTACATGGAAATTCCTCTATTACATAAATTTCTAGAAGTGGATTTACTATTTCAAAGAATATGTGTACTGTGAGTTTGCTCACCAAACATACATAAACTTACATTTCTGCAAATATTTTGAGAATTATTTGACTTCCATACCCTTAACAATATTAAATCTTATAGATATATCAGAAATTTATATTCTTTTCCTGATTTGGTTATTGATAAGTTTTGCCTGTATTTTGTGATCCACTATATATAATTTGTTCCATTATTGCTAAACTGATTTATTATGTACAAATTTATCCTTGTATAGAATTCAAATATTTTCTCCTAGTCTGTCTTGTCTTTCATCTTTACAGTAAATATCTTTTGTCACACATAAATTACAAATTTCTTTTGCTTCAAAACTGAAATTTTTACCTTTATCCTCTGCCCCAAGGTTATGAAAATAACGCTCAATTTTCTTTTTTTTACCAGGAGTGGAACTTGGGATCTTGTGCTTGCCAGGCAAGGAATTGTACCACTGAGCTCCATTCCTGGCCACACTATATTTTCTTTCATTACTTTTTAGATTTTAAAATATTTACCAAGAAATTACTTTTGTCTGCTATAAATCGAATGTCAAAGTTTTTAAAATCAATAGCTGGTTTTCCCAACCTCATTTAATAGTCTCTATTTCCTTTATTGACTTGAAACTGTTTTTGTATTCACATATATATGCACAAATGTATGTTCCTGTGTGATGCACAGTTTTTACCCTTTATTTGCCTCTCCCTAAACCAGTGCCATGTTGTTTTAATTATTGTGACTTTAGAATGTATTTTGATATCTTGCACGTATGTTTTCACTAGAGAGGCAAGACTACCACAAAGAGGCTTCTGAAACTCCCTCCGCTGTTACTGTGCCCATCTGGGCCAATTTTAGAATCACCATTTTGTCTAAATCCTCCCGAAAGTACTTTACTTATTTTTCTAAACAGACACACACTTTCCTTAACCAAATTGGGTGCTTAAAGGATCCTTTATGATTCAATTAGAAGTCCTAAAAATTGAGTTCTAGGGAAGAAATAAAAAGTAATAACAAAAATATCCTCCACAATCACTTTTCCTTCAAACACTTAATAAACGTTCTCATTTCTTCCTTTTAACAACCTTGCGAGAGATGTGCTGTTAAACTCATTTTAGCAGAGCTTTTATTAGCTGCGAGGCCACCGTGCAGCTGGCACGCGAAGCAGGATCCAGACTCGTGCGGCAGCGCTTAACCCGCTGCTGCCCCTGGGCCCTGGAGCAGCGGCTGGCAAACGGGAGCCACCAGCGCCGCCGACGTGCGGCCCAAAGAGCAGGTTCGTGGCACTGGGGAAGCAACGCTGTCCCGCGCTCGGGGTTTTCATTCAGCCATCACTGCTCTGGTGTCTGCGCCCCTGCGCGGCTGGGAGGATCAAACAACATAATGCAATGAGGGGAAAGAAAAAAAAAATTGATGGTTAAAAAAAAAAAGGAAACAAAGCGTGTGTTATAGGGGTGGGGGCTGGTGGGCGGGTAGGGGAAGGGGAAAATGAGAATTAAATTGTGTCATATACTGGCACAAATTCTCAACTCAATGTGGAGTGTAATTGTGATGTGTATATATAATGTACCAATAACTTAAAATTTAAAAACATAAAGCAAAAAGTGACCCATGAAGGGGCCGCCTAAACCTTCTTAGCTCCAAGCACTGAGAGCCACTAAGAAGTCTCCGCTGTCTGAGACTCGCAGTCAGGAAGCACCGGCCACAGTGGGCGAGACACCTGTCCGAGGATCACTGGCCATGGCCAGAGGCCAGACCCCACCCAGGTCGGAGCCCCGAGTGAAGGAGAAGCCGAGGGGAAGGAGCCCCGAGAGAGGAAACTCCAGAGGGAGCAGAGCAGGGCCGGTGGGAGCAGAGAACGAGGCCCGTGGGCAGAGGGAGCCCACGCCCCGCGCCTCCGGCCCCACAGCCCGCTGCCGGTGGAAAGGGAACACACGTGACTTCTTCGTTCCTGGTTTTGAGTTGGGTTCATCTACCATTGTTTATGGCAACACACAGCTGGGCCAAATTCTCATTTAGTAAAATGAGTGCCTCCAACCAGGTGGATCTTCGCCTGAAGAGGACTTGCTGGGTTTAGCCTCCCTGTAAGAATCACCTGTTGCCCAAGGGATTAAAGGTAAGGAGCCTTTTGCTGGGTGCACCGTCAGGCTCGGGGTGGATTCGTGCGGGAGATGGACATTCGAGGCCCAGTTTGAGCCGAACACCTTCCTGATACGCCCGTCCCCCATTCAGGGTGCAGCAGGCTGCCTAGCACACTTCAGCCCACAAGATTTTTAAATCATCCCTCGAGCAGGAAAGCTGTTACTGTAACATTTTCATCCCCCTCTTAGAATTTAAAGCAGCGTTTTCAAAGTTTATTATTTGTATTGGTTTTAATAGAATTCTTTTATGAACCTTTTTAATGAGGAGTATTCAATTATTGCTTCCTGAAAACCCAGCTGTAATAGCAGGCTCCATGCTGTGAGGCCTCTCTGTAAAAGTGGATGTGAACCGAATGGAAAATAAGGAACCATTAAGTAGCCATTTCTTCCCTATATTGCATTCAGCTTTTTGTCCAGGCGGTGGTTAGATGCGAACTTTTCATCTTTGTAATTTGGGAAAGTCACTGGATTTTAAAAGAAAATAGATTCAAATGTTAAAATCTATATGATGTGACACTTATGAGATAAGGACTTTCTTAAGGTAAAATCTTCCTTTTCTTCAACAAACCCAAAAAGGCTTGGCAGCAGTTTTCTAAGCCGGGGGATGTTTATTTAGAGAGGGCACCAGGGGAGGCTCAGGAATCAAACCAAATGTGCACGTAACAGGCTCAGTCTGGAGAAGGCTGGATCGAGCAGTGCGGAGCCGCGACACCCGAGGCGTGGGCCCTGCACTCTGCGAGACGGTCTTGTGATCTCCCACAGGAAGAGATTCAGGGGATGGACCCACCCTTGATCGCCAGTCAGGAGAATCTGCGCAGATGATCTGGAAGAGACCAGCCTGTGAACTGAGTTGAAAGTGCTCCTTGGCTTTTATGTATATTTAACGACAGCGATTGAAGCTCTCCTGAGGTCCCGTGCATGCCAGATCATATTTTATTTTTAGGAACGAAAGCTGGGCATCTTCAAAAGACATGGAAGAGGGTCCAGAGTCCCAAGGCCGTCCGTGAGGAAATGGTGGCGGAGTTTGCACTTGTGGTAATCAAATCAAGACTAGGGGAGAGTATCACAGGTCATCCCGCCATGACTACCAGTGTGTCCTGGTAACATTTTGAGCTTTTGTACAGGAAAGACACACTCACTCAAACATTTTGTGCTAGGCAACTTCCCGTGGGATGGCAAGTGTGCCCACGGAACTTAGTGACCTCCGGGAGGCTTTCTGCAGTTACCACGGAACGCACAGCAGCAAGGCGAGAGCAGCAGGGTATATAAAGGCCACAGCATGGAACAACAGTGGGCCGGCCGGCGGCACCAGCGCCCGGGGCCTGGGCCGTGCAGTTTAAACACTGTGCCACCTGTGGTGCTGTCTCTGCTGCACCCGCCCATCCCCGAGCGGTAACAGGTGGCCGGGATCAGTCCGCACACCTGAGCCTTCAGTGAGCTTCAGGGTGGAAAGCTACTCAAGGTCATTCTGGGAGGCAGGGGGCCCAGGCATCTGGGTTTGGAATTTTGGAGTTTTCCAGGGTGCGCTTGGGAAGCTTTGTGTCCCTTCCCTTGGTAAATCCTGGGGCGCGGCAGGGCTCCCCTCTTGGATGGGACTGGCTCCATACCCGAGCTGTGCTGTGTTCCTTATGTGGTCATGGTTGCACAGGTTGGCGCCATCCTGTAAGACAGTGAAACTTACAAGCAATTAAACCTTTCTTTTGGACAAAGACCACAGGGAGGAGGGTCCCCACGTGGGCATTCGAAGCATTATCACGTTCTGAAGGGGAAGCTCCCCACCTCGCGTCCCGTGGGGAGTGGAGGGAGGGACGGGCAGGCTGACCACCGGGACCCCCCCTCGCCCTGTCACCGCGGTGTCAGGCACGCAGCTGCCGCACAGCCGCCCCCAGCCTCCTGCCCCTCCCAGCTACTTTGCCGCGCTCCTTCAAGACAGCGTTGCTAGCGCTACCAGGGGCACAAGTGGAAAGTACTTCTGGGCTTTCAGCTATTGTTATTATGATTATGATTATAATCGTTCCCAGGTGAGGTTGAAAAATCTCAGCGCTTCCTGTTGCAGTTCTTTCCCTCCCACTGAGCTGGAGATTTCCACCTCATTACACCAACATTTTATTCATCACCAAAGGGATGCTTTGGTGTGGGGATATTTTTATTAAGGTATCTTTCAAAACAGCTAGATGATTCGGTTAATATGATTATCTTACTTCACTAAAGGGGGAGTAAGCCCAGAGAGGCCCTGTATGTTCCACAAGTGAACACTAAGTTAGAATTCCTGTTCCATGATGCTCCTGTTAGTCGTGAGGCCAGCCACACAGTTAAGATCTTCCACCCAAGACGTGCCCGTCCCAGCGTCAGCAATGACAGGAGCAAGCGGGCCTCGGGCACTGCCAGCACACTGCGCCTTCCTCAGCGAGCCAGCAGCTCCGCAAGAACCCTTCCAGAGCAGAAGGCACCCTGTCGTGAGCAGGCGGCCCAGTCTCACCACCCTTGCCAAGTAAATGCCAGTAAAACACACCAAGCCCACAGGGCTGTGAGCTAAAAAAGGTAGACCAAGGCTGGCCCTTAAAGGCCTCCCAATAAGGCCTGCTGTTCTTATCTTTTCCATTATTGGAGAAATTCCCTCAAATTACCCACCCAGTCTGCTCACGCCTGGGACAAGTGCCCTTCAGGTACCAGGCTGCAGGAGTCTCATAACCAGCCCCAAACTTGGGACCCTGATCTTATCAAATCTGAATCTCTGAGTTCACCCTTTCCTGTCTCACATCACCCAGAGACAATGAGGACAAGTCAGTCTCATTATGTGCATTAGGTCCTCTCAGTGTTAGAAGGTCACATATGCAGTTAGCGCTGTGGCCATCGGGAGGGCCCAGTGGTGCTCTTTGGCCCAACTGACTCAGTCCTGCCACAAGCCAACACCTAATGTGTCTATACAGCCAAGCCAGGACCCCAGAACCCATTTGGAAAACTTATCCTCATAATTCTTTCCCACTAGAGCCACTCTTGGTGCCAAACTTTGTATGAAGTCAGAGTTCCTTAGAGAAACAGAACCAGTAGCAGAGAGAGAGAAGAGAGACAGAAATACTATGGATTACAAGGAATTTGATGATACAGTTACAGAGACTGATGAGTCCCAAGATTTGCCATCAATAAGCAAGACACCTGGGAAATGTGTGGCCTAATTCCAGCCTAAGTCTGAAGGCCAGAAGAGCAAGAGGACCAACAGCATAGGCTCTGGGCCAACAGCAGTGGAAGACTCCTGTGCAGCCAGTGCCAGGTCAGTAGGGCCAGCAAGAGTGAACTCTCCCCACACAGCCATCTGCACCAAGCAGACCCCACCCAAGCAGGAGGACCCACCAGAGGCCAATAGTCCGTCTGCTCCATCTATCAACGCAAATGGTGAAACACCATCCCAGAAACAATGGTCAAGTCCCAGGCATGATGCATATGTTACCTGCTACAGAACCTTTAAGTTCATCCTCATCAGTTCATGATTTACCAATTCTATCATCTCTGTTTCATTCTCAGAATTTTAGCACAGCAGGAATTCACCAATTTAAAATTACAAAAAACAAACTTTAGATGAATTAAAATCAAATCAAGCAATAATTTTTAGTGCCACATATGCAGAATATACCACAGGTACCAACACTTCCTCTGAGTGGATGAATTTCACAGCAGTAATAAATGCACTGGTGCTTTGCCTTCAGCCCAAGGCCTGACATTACCTCATCCAGTGGTGGGTGTATCTGCTCAGAGAACCCTGGGTGGTGTCACGGCCTGCCTCCTCACAGAGCCTGTGTCACCCTCTTCCATGCTAGCCTCATTTCACATTTATTTCCTTATGACTGTCTTCCTTGTCATCCTATAAGCTCTGAGTCCTTTACTCACCTTGGGTCACACTCGGATTTCTAATATCCCAGCAGAAATGGACATTTACTACGTCAAATCAAAGTCATCACCAAAGTCCAGGAGCAGATTGTCAGAGG
>PVIC010038091.1:0-17754 GCA_004025085.1 Thryonomys swinderianus | reverse complement strand
TTTTTTTTTTTTTTTTTTTTTTTTTTTTTTTTTTTTTTTTTTTTTTTTTTTTTTTTTTTTTTTTTTTTTTTTTTTTTTTTTTTTTTTTTTTTTTTTTTTTTTTTTTTTTTTTTTTTTTTTTTTTTTTTTTTTTTTTTTTTTTTTTTTTTTTTTTTTTTTGCTTTTTGAGACAGGGTCTCGCTTTGTAGTTAAGGCTGGCCCTGAGCTCACTATGGTGCCCAGGCAAGCCGCCGCGAACTCAGCAATCCTCCTGTCTCTGCCTCCCGAGTGCTGGGATTACAGGCGTGAGCCACCACGTCCAGCATTGTGGTATGCGGTGTTGATTGTTGGTGGGCGTGTCTCCACGCCCAGCATTATATGTGGTTGCCGGGGATCGAACTCAGGACCTTGCACTTGTGAGGCAGGCTCCGGAACCACTGAGCTAACCCTCCGGCCCTCACTTATATGCTTAATAATTACTGAGAATTGGCTTTTGTGAGTGTGTTTATATTTACTGATATTTAGCATACTCATAATTAAAACTGAGAAGAATAAAGAAACTCAAATACACAGCACAGTTACATGATGTCATCAATATCAGAGTCTGGAAATCACATATACTTGTGATACAATGACACAAAAGGCAGATGACATCTGAATACTATTATGAAAGTAAATTTGACTTTGCAAACCCCCTATAATGATGTCATGGATCCTAGGAGTTCCATGGTCATGCATTCAGGACATTACAGTAGGTATCTTTTCTAATACTTGAAAATCTGAATCTAGAGTGCAATGTTGTACCCATAGCAATGTCTTTTTTCAAAGTTCTGTGTAGATATTTCAAGTGTTAAAAAGCTTGATGATTTTTTTTTCTTTTCTTTTTTTTCTTTTTTGAGACAGGGTCTTGCTTTGTAGTTCAGGCTGGCCCTCAGCTCACTATATAGCCCAGGCAAGCCTTGAACTCAGTAATCCTCCTGCCTCTGCCTCCTGGGTGCTGGGATTGCAGGCATGAGTCACCATGCTTGGCCCTGTGGTATGTGGTATTGATTGCTGGTGGGCATGAGTCACCACGCCTAGCATTGTATGTGGTTACCAGGATCAAACTCAGGGCCTTGTGCTTGCGAGGCAGGTGCTGGAAACACTGAGCTAAATCTCCGGCCCTGATGATTTCATTTTCAGTATATCGTGTTATAAGTATACAGTAGATATCATGAGGATGATAGTGTTGTGATGGATCTGAAGGTTATTCATTTAGTGCATTAACACTGATAAAATAACCTTTGAATTAATTGTTTTTTGATATGTGAAACATTTATTTTTTCTTTCTTTCCTTCCTTCTTTCTCTTTCTCCTTCCTTCCTTCCTTCCTTCCTTCCTTCCTTCCTTCCTTCCTTCCTTCCTTCCTTCCTTCCTTCCTTCCTTCCTTCCTTCCTTCCTTCCTTCCTTCCTTCCTTCATTTCTTGCTTTCTTCAGTATTAGGGATTGAACTCTGGCCCTTGTGCATCCAAGGTTGGTGCAGTACCACTTGAGCTAAATCCCCAGCCCACATACTTACAGTTTTAAAAATACTTTCTTCATTTTACTACATAATATCCTTTTTTGGAACATGGATTTTATCAGAACATGATGGCTATTCTGGTGAAAGTGTATCTTAAACAGTAAAACTTTTTTTTTTTTTTTGAGATAGGGTCTTGGTTTGTAGTTCAGGCTGGCTCTGAACTCACTATGTAGTCCAGGCAAGCCTCGAACTCAGCAATCCTCCTGTCTCTGCCTCCCGAGTGCTGAGATTACAGGCGTGAGCCACCACGCCCAGCACTGTGGTATTGGTATTGATTGCTGGTGGGTGTGAGTCTCCATGCCCAGCATTATATATGGTTACCAGGGATCGAACTCAGGACCTTGCGCTTGCGAGGCAGGCGCCGGAAGCACTGAGCTAATCCTCCAGCCCCAACAGTAAAACTTTTGGATATTATTTCATTCAACATTTTGTGAAGACAATAAACCAATCATACCTTTTCCAAAAATAAGTTGCTTTACATTCCAGAAATAAAACTTGTTTCAGTTTGCAGTGAGTTTGTACTTGCACAGTAACAAAAGACATTCTGTTATTGCTTTTTCCCAGTTAGAAATTATCATCTCTATCTTTAGTTCATTGTCAATATGGTTTTCACTTTGTTTTTATATAAAAGCAGAAAAATCATAGTTCATTCAAGAGGACAATAAGAAACATCCTAACTTTATTCTCAGAATTTTAAAATATTTTATTATAAAGTCTTACCTTAATAAATCATAAATAACTATGCACTTATTACCTATAGAAAACCAGCAACACGTTTTGGGAGGGCACTTCCTACATCCTCCCTTAGTATTCCCTTGGTATTTTTTCTAGGATGCCTTTTCAAATCTGAGCATTTGTGTTCCTCCTAAATCCATAAATTGAAATCTTAACCCCAAGGTGATGGTACAGGGGAGGGTGTGATTAGGTCTCAAGGGAAAGGTCTCATGAGTGGAATTAGTGTCCATATAAAACAAAGCCTGCCTTTACTGTCTATGAAAGAGCAAGTGAGCTCCAACCAGACATTAATTCTGTTGGCACCTTATTGTGGACTTCTCAGCCTCTAGAACTGTGAGAAACAAATTTTTGTTATTTATTAACTGTTCAGTCTGTGGTATTATGCTTCAGCATCCTGAACGACTTGGCTAGTTCCTTTTACATGGTAACACCAACACCTTCCTTCTTTAGTTGGTATGTAATACTTATGCTTTCCCACTTTATCAAAGTTTGGACATACTGTTGGTCATTTTCTTTGTTATTACGTTGAAAATAAGCCAATGAACAGATCCCTCTAGAGTTATTATTACTTAGAATATTTTAATTTGTTAATATTTCACACTTATTTGAATTTTATAGAGCTATTTCTATAAGGGGCAGAATTTTAACTATGAAAGAACAAATACCTATATATCTCTATCTCTTTATATCTGTATCATCTATATCTGTATCTGTATATCAGATGTGGTAATACCCATCTGTATTCTCAGCACTCAGGAAGGTTAGGCAAGAAAATTGCCATGAGTTTGAGTCCAGCCTGGGGTACATGTGAAGAACCAATTCCCAACCCCTCTACCAATAAAAGATGGAACAAATACATAAATTTGAAATTTCACATGAGTTGGAAACAGGACCAACATTAAAGATCACTGTTCATTCAATAAATGGGCAAATAGTTCTAGTTAAATTATTTCTCTTTTGACAAAAATGGAAGGGGGAAGGCTATTTATGTCTTTGAGTATCAATAAACATTTGCAAATTACTTCATATGTATTTATATACTTAATATATGTATTCTAATATACTTTACTGTTGCCTGTAGAAGTTGAATGTGGTGGCAGATTTCCTAAATATTTAAACTATGTGGAATAAACTTGGAGCAGTTTGGCAACCCTATTCTCCCTATTGACTTCAGCAAGATTTAAATACCCTCAGGACAAAGGCATCACATGCAGAGCTTCAATTCTTTTTGAGCCCATAGTGTGAGATTCTAAAATATACAACCTGAAAAATACATATAGTCATCTAATTTATTTTGCTCTCAGAGTAGAGAAGTGTAGTGGATGGTTACAGATTGAACCTTTAGTAGAGAAGTAAAAATAGCAGTGGGAGGCATTTTCAATAGAAATATAATTTTTCTTTGGGAAGAGTAATCAATGAAGAGAATTTTGGAGTTTTTGTTTGGCAGTATGTTTGGATATGTTAAGTCTCCAAAAGGAGTCATGGGACAAAGAAATATGTGATTGATGCAGGATAAAACCCAGACACCTTATTTTAAGAGAAGTATTTTTTTGACCTTTATGTTTCCAAATAAGATTTTCTTCTAAAATCTGTCTCTAAGTAGAATTGACTGAGCAAAAGTTCTCCCACTTTCTACACTTATGAAGGTATCATTATTTTTAGTGAAAGTGCCATTTATTATAAAAGGGTTGAAATTGGGTGTAAGAGCTATACATGTTGCTGTAAGGACATTTTTTTTTTTTTGGTCACTGTCAGTACCAGGTAGCTCTATTTCTTTGTTCTGCTAAGGAAAGAGTTGAGGAATAGAGAAACTAGAAAATTTATGTGAATTAATTTTAATTCTACTTAATGACTACAAAATTCAATTGGAATGGTGATGTACTATTATGTTTATTTCCTCAAAAAACCAAAATTTAAATTTGTAATGTATCTTATTGTGGCCAGGCTTTCTTTTTGGTAAAACTGAAATACAGCTTTTTCCTCCTGCTCATTTAAATGTGACTTCTTTCTGAGGCTGGATAAGTGCATTGATTTTGTGTTTCCTGGAGATTAGTAGTTTAATGAAATGATCATAGGCATTACTGATTGTAATTTTCCTACACTGTTATTGGATTTAGCTGTTCTTTTAATTCACAGATTCATTAAAGATGTTTTGTTTTTGCTCAGAATAATGTTAAATAAAACATATAATGAAAATGACAATTCAGGCGTATTAAGAAAACAAAATTAAGATTGTGAGATTTTGCCAAAAGATTAAAGCCAGCTTTGAATATCTCTGTGTTCTTTTGCATTCTGTCTCACTTTCCAGTTCTATTGAATTTTCCTTCTTTACAAAATGTTTTATTTTTGTTTTTTATAGGGAAGTATGTGCCTATGGATAAAAACTCAAATACTAAAAAATACAAAGTCATGTAATTTGTGTCCTCCTCCTACTTTCTTCTTCATCTAATCCCTATGCTCTGTTCTGCAGATAATAACATTTATCATTTCTTATAAATCTTTCCAGTTTTTCTTCATGAAAATATATTTATTATTTCTCCTTCATTTTTTAAAAGAGAATTCTGTATTTATCAAGTGCTATAGAGACATAAGTTTTGTGGCTCATATAAATACACTTTATGTTTTTCAATGGAAGGAAACACTGGTTTCTGGGTTGTTGAGTTTGGGGAACCTGAAGAGTGAAGGGAGTTCAGTGAGACGTGTTGCTGTAATAAATGCAGTGTGTCAACAGGCAGGTAGGGAACATGAGCAGAATACTAGACCCAAGTAGTAAGGCAGGGAGATGAATTTTCCTGAGCAATTTATGGAGCCCGTGTCCCTATAATAATTAAATATGTAGGACTAGCAGTATAGCTCAGTGGTAAAGTACCCCTGGATTTTCCTCAAGGGGGAAAAAAAACAACAAGAAACGGACATAAAACCCATGGTATGTATGAAATTCCTTTAATGTGAAATGATAGCTTTCTTTCTACTTTTTTTGTAGCATGTGTTTGTAATACATAATGTTTATATTTCTTGTGGGGAATTGGTACATGTATATAATACATTTGAATTCCTTTTCCACCCCTTCCTCTTTCCTCCACCTATCTCTTGATCACCTTCCTTGCTTGGGGTTAGATGTTTACAATGCATAATGTTTCCATTCTTTGTGTGAAATTAGCACACATACATAGCACGCTTTACTTCCTTTAATCATCTCCTATCCCTCCTTTCTTCCCTCTCCTCCAGTGTTTGATCTCTTTCCCCTTTGAGAAAGTTCCACTTCCCTACTTCCTATTATCTTTTGTTTTGTTCTTTATATTTTTGGTATTTCATGAAAGAGAAAACGTGATACTTAAGCTTACGTGTCTGATTTATTTTACTTCATATTCTAATCTCAAATTGCATCCATTTCCTTCCAGTAACTGAAGTTTCTCTTTCTTTATGGCAGAGTTATACTCCATTGTCTATAAATATGATATTTTCCTTATCCATTCATTTGTAGATGGACATACAGGCTGTTTGAAAGATGTAGCTGCAGTCAATCATGCTGACTTAAAAATAGACATACATGTATTTTTGCTATACAATATCCATAACACTTTTGGGGAAGTAGAAACACTAGAACACTAGAAGGGAAATAGCTGCATTGAACGGAACTTCTAGTTTGTTCAAGAATCTCCACACTTTTTTCAAAGTGGTTATTCTTGTTTATCTTCAGTGTAGAAATGGTCTCTTTCCCCCTTCTGCTTCTCCAGCATTTGTTTTCATTTTATTTCATAAAGTCAACCATTCTTTCTGGGCTAAGATGAAATCTGTGTTCTTTTATTTCCCCAGTGGCCAGCAATATTGAATATTTCATGTAATTATTAGGCATTTATACTTCTGAAATATGTTGATTCATTTCATGTGAACATAGTTTGGGTGGAGGGCTTGCCTTTTTGGGGGGGTTGGTCTACTTTTTTTGGTATTCTTTATATATTCTAGCTACAAGTCCTTTGTCTGAGGTATAGCTGGAAAAAATGTCTGTTTTTCTGGGTTGTCTTTTCATTCTCTTGGTGGATTCTTTTGCTGTGCAGAAGAATTTTAGTTTACTATGATTTCACTTATTAATTCTTGAATTATTTTCTGTGTCACCAGTGTTCTAGTCAGACAGTCCTTGCCTATACCTACCACTTCAAAAGATTTACCTATTTTGTCTTCTAGTAAGTGTCTCCATCTTAATGTTTAGATCTTTGATCCATTTTCATTTTAGTTTAGTGCATGGAGACACATACAGGTCTGATTCAGTCTTCTGCACATACATAATTTTCCCAACAGCATTTATTAAGGAGGTTATCTTTCATCCTTCATATGTTTTAGCCTCTTTGTCAATTATCAAGTAATTGAATGTGCTTAGGGATTTTTCTGCATCCTCTATTGTGTCCCATTGATTCCTATATATGTTTTTGTGCTAGTACAATGATGTTTTTATTACTGTTGCTCTTTAATATAACTTCAGTTCTGGAATTGTGATGCTTCTTGGTTTGTTGGTTTTTTAACCTAGATTTTCTATGGCTATTCTTGTTCTCTTCTGATTCCCTATGAATTTTAGAATTTTCTCCAGTTCTTTGAAGAATGCTGTTGGAACTTTTATTGGAATTGCTGTATATTAATTTTGGAAGTGTCAACATTTTGACTATATTGGCTCTGTCTATGCAGGATCAAGGAATATCTTTCCATTTTCTGATGTTCTGTTTGATTTTATTTTATAATATACTGTAGTTTTCATTGTAGATATCTTTCATTTCCTTAGGCTAATTGCTAAGTATGTAACTTTTTTTTTTTTTTTTTTTTTTTTTGCTTTTTGGAGACAGGCTTGCTTTGTAGTTCAGGCTGGCCCTGAGCTCACTATGGTACCCAGGCAAGCCGCCACGACCTCAGCAATCCTCCTGTCTCTGCCTCCCGAGTGCTGAGTATGTAACTTTTGTAGTGATATGAATGATATTTTCCCCCTATTTTATTTCTTAGTGTGTGTTCATTATTAGTGTACAGGAATGCTTCTGGTCTTTGTGTGTTGATTTTTTATCTGCTGTTACTGAATTTGGTTATTATGTATAAAAATCTTTTGGTGGATTTTTTTGGGGAGGCCTTCTTTGTAGAAAATCATGCCCTTTTCAAGTAATGATAATTAATGATAATTTGACTTCTTATTTCTTATACATATTCCTTTTATTTCTTTTTCTTGGCTAAATGCTCTTGCAAGTACTCTTCAAGTACTTGAACAGGAATACTGATAGTGGCCGTCCTTGTTTTGTTCCTGATTTTAGAGCGAGAACCTTTGGTGTTCTCTCATTTAAAATCTCATTAAGGGTAAATTTGTTATAGATGGCTTTTATTAGATTGAGATAGTATTCTTCTGTTTTTCAGTGGTTTCTATCAGGAAATGATATAGCACTTTTTCAAAACCTTTTTCTAGGTCTCTTGAGATGATCATGCAATTTTTTTTATGCTTTTTGAGACAGGGTCTCGATCATGCAATTTTTTTTGCTTGTTTTTGTGATGTATTACATTTGTTGATTTGATTATGTTGAACCGTTATTGCATCCCTGGGATGAAGTCCACTTGGTCACGATCTGTGAGCTTTTTGATGATTTATTGTGTTTTGTTTGTCAGTATCTTCATGTATCTTAATTAAAGCAGTTTGTGTAGAGTTCTCTTTTTTGGTTGAGTGCTTGTCTGCCTTTGTTGGTTTTTTGGCTGGACCTTAGATTGGGTAATGGTAGCTTCCAGGAAGGAGTTTGTGAATACCATTCTCTTCAAATTCCATTAAAAATCTTGAGGAGTATTGGTATTAAACTTCTCTCAAACTTTTGTAGAATTTTCTATGAAGCCATGTGTAATTGGGATTTTCTTAGTTGGTAGGTTCTTTTCTGCTTCAAACCCATGGCTTATTATTGGATTATTCAGTGTTTAAAAAAATCTTGGTTCAGTTTGGTAATTCATATCTATGTAGGAATCTCTCCATTTCTTCTAAATTCTCAAATATATTGGTGTATGGTTTTGAAAAGTATTTGTTAATCTTTTTTTAATTTTAGTGCTGTCTACTGTGATTTCACCTTTTAAATTTTGTAAAGCTTATGTATGTAAGGGGCAGGGAGTTGTAGGTTGGGTAGGGGAATGGGACAAAATGAGAATTAAGTCGTGTCATATACTGGTATGAATTTTCAATGTTGAGTGTGATCATGGTGTCTCTATATAATGTACCAATAAAGACTCAAATAAACAAAAAAAATTTCTAATTGCATTGAATTGAGTCCCCCCACCTTTTTGGGCAAGATTGTACAGATTTTGTCCATTTTGTTTATTCTTTCAGAGAATCAATTATTTGAGTCATTAGTTCTTCGTATTGTTTTCTGCTCTCAATTTCAATTTGATTTTGGCTGTGATCTTTATAATTCTGTTCCTTGTCCTAGCTTTGAGTTTAGATTGTTCTTTTCGATTTTCTAGGACTTTGAGTTGCTTTATTCAGTTCTTTATTTGGATTTGCTCTGTTTTCATGATGTGCACACTCACAGTTATAAACTTTCTCAGAACTTATTTCATTGTGTCCCATAAGTTCTGGTATGTTGGACTATTATTGCTTAGTTCTAGAAACTGTTTTATGTCTTCCTTGTTTTCTTTTGCAACCAATTTTTAAAGTTCAGTTTCCATATATTTGCATGGTTTCTTTGTTTTCTTTTGATATTAAAGTGTAAGTTCATTATGCTATGATTTGATAATATTTATTATATAATTCTAGCTCTTTCATATTTTTACTTTAGTTGCCTCTCTTGATCAATTTTCACTTTAGTCCATTTTGTGTGAATACAGGATAGACATACCTGCTTTTCTTTAGGTTTTGTTGCATAGAATATTGTTCCCTATTCTTTTTTTTTTTTTTTTTTTGAGACAAGGTCTCACAGTGCAGTTCAGGCCACCCTTGAACTCACTATGTAGCTTAGGCTGGCTTCTAACTCAGGATCCCCCTTCCTCAGTCTTGCAAGTGCTGGAATTATAGGCATCTACCACCATGCCTGGCTTTCATTCTTTGATTTTTTTTTTGAGACAGGGTCTCGCTTTGTAGTTCAAGTTGGTCCTGAGCTTACTATGTAGCCTAGGCAAGCCTCAAACTCAGCAATCCTCCTGCCTCTGCCTCCTGAGTGCTGGGATGACAGGTGTGAGTCACCATGCCTGGCACTGTGGTGTGTGGTACTGATTGCTGGTGGGCGTGAATCACCATGCCTGGTATTGTTGTATGCATTTACTGGGATCAAACTCAAGATCTTGCACTGGCTAGGTAGGCTCTGGAACCACCGAGCTAAATCTCTGGCCCTGTATGAGTTTCTTTTTTTTTTTGGGTGGGGATATAAAATATGCTTCTTGTATACAGTTTACCATTGGATTTTCTTGATCCATTCTGACAATCTGTATGTTTTGATTGGGAAATTGAGACCATTCACAGTAAGAGTTATTACTAATTGGTATTGATTTGCTTTCATTTTTGCCTTATTTTCTTGTTTCTGGTTCCCTCTGTTTTCCACTTAACTGTACACACTGTCTGATTTTTCTTTCTGTTAGACTTTTTGCTATTATAGATTTACTATAATAAAATTTTTAGGGTATTTCTGAAAATTGTTTTGAGTGCTAGTTTGATGGTCATGAGTTTTTGAGGTGCTCTTTTTATTAATGAAAACATCTTATTAATTTTGAAAGATAGAGGTACAGGATATATCAGCCTCAGTGGGGATTATTTTATTTTAGAGCTTCAGTAACTTCATTGTATGGTCTTCTGGATTTTAAGGTTTGTATGCTCTAATTCAAATGGGTTTTCATGAAGAAGTGATTCATTGTTTTTCTCCAATTGCTTTTGTGATTCTATTTTTATGTTGGATTTCTAGGATTTTGACTATGGTGTGTCATGAAGAGGTTCTTTTCTGACACTGGGTTTTCTTTTCTGTCTGTCTGGGTTCTTTAGGTCTCAGAAATCTGGCAAATTCTGTATTTTTACTTGAAACATTCTCTGCTATTTCACTAAAGGTATTTTTATGCCATTTACACTGTCTTGTGATTTTTCTTTACTAATTTCAATTAATCTTAGTTTTCTTTGAGTCTTCTGGGAGTAGTGAATCCATTTCTCATATTATCTTATGATTTTTAAAAAATATTGAATACTTTACTGGTTCATTTTATATACAGCTCACAATCACACAATCATTGGGGAATTTGTACCAGTACATGACACAATTCTCATTTTTACTCACATCCCTACCCATCCACAATCCCCACCCTTTATATACATGCTCTTTTATTTTCTTTTGCAATCATATTAATTCTTTCCCCTCATTATGTTCCCACATCAAATTCCCTTTGGATATTTCCTATTTTACAAAAACTATCATACATTCTAGAACTCATTCATGTCTATAGGTTCTCATACCAAAGAAAGATCTGGTATTTGCTTATCTGGATCTATTTATTTCACTTATTAGTGTGTCGTCCAGGTGTATCCATTGCACATAAATGAATGAATCATGTCTTTCTTTATGGCAGAGTAAACTGTCTTATGATTTTTTTTTTTTTTGAGACACGGTCTTACTTTGCAGTTCAGGCTGGCCCTGAGCTCACTATGTAGCCCAGGCAAGCCTCAAACTCAGCAGTCCTCCTGTCTCTGCCTCCTGACTGCTGGGATTCCAGGCATGAGCCACCATGCCCAGCATTGTGGTATGTGGTATTGATTGCTGGTAGGCATGAGTCACCACGCCCAGCATTGTATGTGGTTACCGGGATCTAACTCAAGACCTTGCACTTGTGAGGCAGGTGCCAGAACCACTGAGCTAAATCTCTGGCCCTCTCTTATGATTTTTAAGGTGTTAAGTCCTGTCTTCTAGTCTGACATTCTGCTGCTCATACTTGTGACAGAACTTCTAATCTCCTGAGTTTCTGTTTAGAGCCCTTTTATGGACTCTTGTATTTTCTATGTTGATCATGCATGTTTTGTATCATTTTGTTTGTTTTCTTTTTATTAGTATCGTTCTCTACACTGATTTATTGTTTTGTTTATTTTGTCCAATATCTTGTCTTCTGTGAGCTTGGTGATTGCCTAATTGATCTCTTTTATCTCTCTTGACATAATTTCAAGTAATTTGGCTGTATGGGTTTTGGTTTTATTCCTTAAGTGCTTCATGGAGAGCTGGGATTATAGGTGTGCACCACCATGCCCAGCTTCCATCTTTTTAAATATAGCCATCCTCATGAATTTGGAGGATGGCTATAATTGTGGCTTTAACTTGCTTTTGCTTAATGAATAATGAAGTTGAACATCTTCATGTGCTTCTCTGAAGAAATGTCTATTCCAAAATTGCTTGCTTTTAAAACTTATTGTTGCACTATTCACAAGCATTTTTTAATTAATTAATTTTATTTTTTAAAAAATAAATTGAATTCTTTATTGGTACAATTTATATACATCTCAAAATCATGTATAACATTGGGGAATTTGTACCAGTATATGACACAAGTTAATTCTCATTTTTACCCATAGCCCTACCCATGCACCCCTCCTCACCCCCTTTATACATGCTCTTTTATTTTCTTTCAGTGTCATATTTATTCCTTGCCCTCATCACATTCCCACATCAAGTTTCCTATAGAAATTTCCCACTCTATAAAAGCTGTCATACTTTCTAGAGCTCATTTGCATCTACAGGTGTTCATGCCAAAGAGAAGATCCGGTAATTGTCTATCTGTGATCTATTGATTTCACTTAGTATATCCTCCAGGTGTCTCCATTTGCACCTAAATGGATCGATCTTGTCATTCTTTATGGCAGAGTAATACTCCACTTTATAAAAAAACCACATCTTCTTTATCCACTCTCCAGTTGATGGACATTTGGGTTGTTTCCAAGATTGAGCTATCACGCACTGAGCTGCTATGAATAATGGTGTACATCTGTCTTTCCAATGTGATTTTTTAAAATTCTTTTGGGTATATTCCTAGTAGGGGGATAGCCAGGTCAAATGGAACCCCTAGTCCTAGTTTTCTGAGAAATCTCCACACAGATCTCCACAATGGTTGCACAAGTCTGCAATCCCACCAGCAGTGGAGAATGGTTCCTTTCTCCCCACAGCCACGCCAGCATTTATCATTGGTTGATTTTGTGATCGAGGCCATTCTTTGTGGAGTGAGATGAAATCTCAGTGTTGTTTTCATTTGCATCTCTCGAATGACCAGTGATGTTGAACATTTCTTCATATGTTTCTTGGCTGCTTTGACTTCTGCCTCTGAGAAATGTCTGTTCATTTCAGATGCACATTTTTGAATTGGGTCTTTAAACTTGGGGAGGCTGATCTGTTTGAGTTCTTTATATATTGTAGATAATAGCCCTTTGTCTGATAAACAGCTAGTAAAGATTTTTTCCCATGTTGTTGGTTGTCTTCTAGCAGTGCCAGCGACTTCTGTGGCTGTACAGAAGCTTTTCAGTAGGATGAGATTCCATTTGTTGATTCTTTCTGCTAGTTCTTGTGCTATAGAGGTTTTATTCATAAAGTCTCTGCCTAAGCCAATGTCTCCAAGAGTTTTACCTAGCCTGTTTTCCAGCAGGCTTATTGTTTCTGTTTTAATGTTTAAGTCTTGTATCCACTGTGAGTTTAGCTTTGTGCATGGTGAAAGAGATAGGTCTAGCTTTAGCTTTTGGCAGGCTAAAGCCCAGTTTTTCCAGCACCATTTGTTAAAGAGGCTGTCTTTCTTCCATTGGGGATTCTATTGTTTTAAATCTTCAGACAGTACGATTCTCCAGGTTTGAGAATAGTACCTGTGAGATAGTCTCAAGTAGATGTTTGCATTGTCATTAAGAGAATCTATATTCAGCAGTGTTTATTTCTAGGTCTCTAATATTACCTATTTTTTTGAGTTAAGTAATTCATGTTATAAAAACCAGGTTTTTTTGGGTTGAAATTGAATGTATATATTAAATATACAAAGAAAATCAGAGTATAATGAAAGTTACTCTATATACTATTCCAAATCTTTTAGAACATAGTGATACTGTTAATTGGCTTTGATTTTTTCAGAAAAATTTTAACTCTAAGCATAGAAATGAAATTACAGTTTATATTGTTTGTGACTTGTGTTTGTACTTTCTATTATATCTATGTAGTTGTGCCTCAACATACATAGAAGTACCTACTTTTTCATGGCTTAATAGTATTATGTTGTATGGACACTTAATTGTTGATGAATATGTACTTTGTTTTTATTGTGTTAATTATTAAAATCACACATGAATTCATAAAATCTTGATCTTTTATTTTTATATTTCAGAATTTTAAATTGACAATAAAAAGGTTATGAGCAATTACATAATTACCTTCACATACTTGATTTTCAATGAGCTATTTTAAGTTGTTATAACTTTCATATAATACTTCAGTGTAATAATCATCAACTCAAGCTGTCATCTGAAAAGCTGATGACTCATTCATTGTTGAAATAGAAATGTCTGACTTAGTCATACAAGCCATACAATTGATTTGGGGCAATTTTTTTCAAACTGTGGTGGAAGAATTAAGTTTTATTTATTTTAAAAAGTTTCATTTCTTTGCATCCCAATAAATTTTGTAAAATATATTACAAAAATTATCAGAAACCTGAAAAATGTATACAAAATATAAAGCTCAGATGATTTATTACATTTATTATTATTATACTTATTATTATGGTGGTTTGCCCCTTCTCCTCTTCTTTCATTTTCATTTCCTTCCTCCCTTCCTTCCTTCTTACTTTCTTTGCTTTCTTGCTTTTCTCTTTCTCTTTCTTTGTTTTTATTTTTTTTTATTTACCTCTTTCTCTATATCTCTTTCTTTCATATTGAACTCACAGCTTTGTCTATGCTAAGCATATGGTCTACCATTAAGCTTCATTCTCAGGCACTTAATTACTTTTTGGATGTAAAATAGACCAAAAGGTTTGATAAAAGCTGATACAAAGAGTTTTTACTATATTGAGAAGTTTTTGTTGTTTACCATAACTAGACAAAATTTTATAGGTGAAACAAAATGTTCATGTGTTGTATCTGTAAATGCACTTTGAAAAATTATCATGTACATCAGGATTTAACATTTCCATCATGCCAACTAAATTTGCTTTTTTTTTGAAAATTTACCTAACTTTAGTTGGGTTGGTGGCAGCTCTGCTTTAGGAGATAATGTGATTTAAATTGTTTCCATGGTCTGTTTTAATAATACTTCTTTAGAGAAACTAGTCTTCCAGAAATATTTGATTGCTGTTGAAGAAGAGATCTGACAAGTTTAGGAAATTCAAGATATTTCTTTTAAAATTTTGTTCAGAGTCAAGCAAGTGATCCTGTATTTTTAAAAGTCATCTTCTATTTTCAATATTTAACTCTAATACTTTATCCTCAAAAGTATAGCTAAATTTAAATGACAGGTCAATAAAAGAATTACATCTGAGATATGTAAATTAAATGGAAAACAGAATTACAAAGTTATACCATGGATTTTACTGAAAAGTTGTGGACCACTAAAAGCAACAACAAATCAACTTTCCAAGATTTGGAATACAGACACTGGAAGGTTACAGTGTAGTAAAGAAAGGGAGGAAGGTGCATCCTTAGCATTCAGGAAGGCTCTGAAGTGAAAATTGCACCCTACAGAAAAAATGAAGAGACAGACCTCAGTGAAGAAAAAGGATAAGCCAAACTGTACTTTCTCCATAGCTTCTGGCTCAGAGCCTGAGAGGAAAGGATCACATCTATAGAGACACAGCAAGGGAAGGAAACTCCAGAGGCCTCCACTGAGAAATGCACCAGTGGAATGGAAGAGTGGATGGTGTGCACTTCAACAACTAGTCCAAGTGACTGCCTTGTCCCTTAGAGAGGGTGCTTGGAAGGATGCCATTTTAGGAAAGGGCCAATTGAACCTAGGACTGAGAGTAGTTGTGGGTTGGGCTCATCTCAGGGCTTCCAGTGTTGAAATATCATAGTGAGGGACAGTTGAGCAGATGGCCAGGGTCAGAGAGCCATGGTCAGACCAGCAAAAGACACCCAGAATATTGCAGGATGAACAACTCAGGTGCCAACCCCACAACCAGAGGCCCTAACCAGCCTGGACATTATGGATTTGAAAGTACCAGAACCAGCACTCTGCTTAATCCTACTGTAGATTGTTGGTATTATCTAGCATGGACATGGCCTCTTACTTTTTACTATGTCTGTCAGAAACAGCAGAGTCTCACCTTGAATTGGACACTACTATGAAACTGTAGACACCAGAAGATGATCACATGCTTCAAATTATAGAGAAATTCCTTTTTACTGTTTTTTTCTTTGTGTGAATATGAACATTGTTTTTAGACCTTTTTGGTTTTGTTTTGTTCCTGTTTTTCTTCTTTCTGTCTCTCCTGTCTTCTTCACCAGTTTTTCTAGGGTTGGATAATCTTCCTTTGTCCTTTAGCATTGCTTTTACTCTCTCTCTTTTTCTTCCCAGTTTTATTCCTTTCAATCCTTTTAGAATTTCTCCACTTGGGTAAAATCACTCTACTGAATAATTATTTAGTGTATGTAATTTTCTTATTTGTCTTAGATCTTGTTATATAACTGTAAATCTTATCCCTATGGTTAAATATGGCAAATCAATAGTTAAAACATTCTGTCATTATCTAGTCTGTGCTTGAGGTTAATATTACAAATTGTACTACTTTAGCCAAGGTGACATACTGCTGGTGATCATTTGAATTTTCTTGTATGCCAATACCTACAATATCTAGGGATAATAAGTAATAATGCAGTCTGGTACCAAAGAATTGGCAGCAACTTTTCATCCATAATAAATTGAAGAGGTAGTATCTTTGTGTGGATACAAGAGATAAAAGCCAGGTATGCCTAGAAGACGTCTTTGTGAAGTACTCTTTTTCGAAAGAGGTTTCGACACTAGTAATAAAGCTACTGACCATGAACAATTTTTAAGGCTCAACACTACAAACAAATAAACAAAAAATAGAAAATGAGAAAACATGGAAGCAAGATATAACCCATAACCTCCAACTTGTCCAAGTCAAATCATGGGGTCACTGAGGTAGAAGAAATGAAAAAACCTGTCAGGTGAATTTTGTGAAATGGTAGCAGTGGAAGTAACAAAACATATCAATGTCCTTTGACAAAAACAAATCAGAGATAATTACCATAATGAAGGAAATGATTCGTGAATCTAGAGCAGATAGAGTTAAAAGAAGAGGTTAGGGAAGAAATGAAAACTATGAATGTCCAATACAGAAAAAGAATTGGAATATCCATAAAATACTCAAATAGAAATCCAGACTAGAGAATCAATGGAATAGAATAGAATAGATGCAGAAAAAAAACTCCAAGTATACTCATCGATCTAATCTTTGATTAATGGACCAAACACCTTCCCTGGAAGAAAGACAACTTTAATAAATAGTTCTGGGAAAACTGGTTTTCTCTATGCCTAAGTTGATCCTATACCAATATCCTTCACCATGCACTAAACTGTAAGCAAAGTGGATCAAAGATCTAAATAGAAAGACTGAAAACAGTTATTTTGATGGAAGACATAATAGATAAAACTGTAGATGATAAGACTTTCTGGGGATTTTATTCAGTGGTTCCAGTTTCTGCCTGGGAACCACAAGGTCCTGAGTTTGGTCCCTGATCCCTGGTACCATATACCGCAATGCTGGGCGTGGTGGCTCATGCCTGTAATCCCAGCACTCAGGAGGCAGAGGCACAAGGACTGCCATTAATTCAAGGCTAGTGGGTGACATGGTGAGTTCAGGGCCAGCCTGAACTACAAAATGAGACCCTGTCTTTAAATAAAAAAAAGAGTGACCACAACTCCATTTGACTAGGAAATATTACAAAGGTCAACAACTGGAATCTCATTTCATTAAAAAGGCTTTGCATTGGGGCCAGAGGGTTAGCTCAGTGGTTCCGGCGCCTGCCTCGCAAGCACAAGGTCCTGAGTTTGATCCCTGGTAACCACATATAATGCTGGGCGTGGAGACTCACGCCCACCAACAATCAACACCACATACCACAATGCTGGGCATGGTGGCTCATGTCTGTAATCCCAACACTCGGGAGGCAGAGACAGGAGGATTGCTGAGTTCGCGGCGGCTTGCCTGAACTATATAGTGAGCTCAGGTCAGGGCCAGCCTAAACTACAAAAGCGAGACCCTGTCTCAAAAAAAAAAAAAAATAAAAAAAAATAAAAAAAAATTTTAAAAAAGGCTTTGCATTGGAACATTTCTTCATATGTTTCTTGGCTGCTTTGATTTCTGCCTCTGAGAAGTGTCTGTTCATTTCAGTTGCCCATTTTTGAATCGGGTCTTTAAACTTGGGGAGGCTGATCTGTTTGAGTTCTTTATATATTGTCGATAATAGCCCTTTGTCTGATACACAGCTAGTAAAGATTTTTTCCCATGTTGTTGGTTGTCTTCTAG
>PVIC010038090.1:0-17628 GCA_004025085.1 Thryonomys swinderianus | reverse complement strand
TATCTTGGACCACATGAAAGGAAGAAAAAAGGTAATGATGTCAATGTTTTTACAAGAACCCAGTGCAGTCCATGAATCAGTGACACTACAGCTTCTAGATCACTAGTGGTGAACCTATGGCGAATTTGTTACTTCTCTTTTAAGACCAAAGATGTTAATGTATGAGTTGTTTTTTCTAATCTAAAATCCCAGTGTTTGGGCTTAATTGCAATGTTGGTACTGTGCAATAAGTAAACGCACTTGGGGCTGCAATTTAGACACCCATCCCTATTCACCACAACTGTGTTAGATCCTTTGGTATTTCTTTAATTTGTTTGAGGTTATCTCCATCTATGTTTTACTGACATAAAATAGGCAATCCTTCTGTATACTATCCTAGCAGCAAAGTAAAATCCATTTGTGGATAACTTCCTTAGCTTCACTAGGATTCCTGTTTATGGCTTTACAGATAAAAGTAAAAAAACGGACTGGTTACTGCCTGCTCAATTAAATTCTATTTATACCTCATTATTCTTTGGTCAGCCTTTCTGGATACTCTGTAACTACTCAACAAGGAATCTTGGTACAGTATTTTTCAAAGCATTTTAATTAGCAGATACATTCAGCATTCATAATCCCATCAACTCGCATTTATTTGAAATGAAAATACATGTGGATCAAAGGCAAGCATTTACAGGCAGTGACAACCTCCAAGCTGTCACAAATTAAAAGACCTCCACAGGTTGTAACAGATATCTCAGTTTCAGACACTGAAGAACAAGGAGTAATAAAACACTACATATTAACTTGAAAACTTATTCAAGTCACTCTCTGACCTCAGTGGTACCACTGCCTGCCTTCAAATGCAGGGATCTGAGTTCAATCCCCAGTTCCACTCCCCAAAAAGTCACTCTTTTGTATATTTTTCTCCTCACACTCCTCAAACTAAAGGCAACCACACCAATATGGTTGTGTACAAATCTCATGACCAAAACAGCATTCTTTTATAATTTTCTAAGAGAAATTCCTATATGAATGGCAGATGTTTTTTAAAAAATCACAAAATAGTAATGAAACTATTTGCCATGCTTTAATAACTATGTCATAGTTATTGCTAAACTCAAGCAATCTCTTTCAGATTTATTTTGTTTCCTATATATTAATTCATCACTATCTAAATCATATCACTTAATGTATTTAGAGAAGCTTAAATATATCCTTTTGAACTTTGGAGCTGGGATGTAGCTCACTGGCACTATGCCTGTCCCATGAGCACAAGGTCCTGAGTTTAATCCCCAGCACCTAAAAAATAAAATAAGAACAGAAAAAAAAATTTTTGGAAGGTCTTCTAAAATACTCAAATGTGGGCTGGAGATTTAGCTCAGGGGTTCCAGTACCTGCCTACCAAGTGCAAAGTCCCTGGTTCCATCCCCCGTAACCACATACAATACCAGCTGTGATGGTTCATACTCACTGGCAATCAGTACCACATACCACACAAATGCCAGGCTTGGTGGCTCTGGCCTGTAATCCCAGCACTTGCAAGGCAGAGGCAGGAGGACTGCTGAGTTGAGATTTGCCTAAGCTATATAGCCAGTCCAAACTACAAAGCAAGAACCTGTCTCAAAAAAAAACTCAAATTGTGCTACTTTGCCAGTGAATAAACTTAAGTAATAGCAGTTACCATTTCTACTATCTCAACACCAGTTTAGTTTACTAAAACTAGGTAATGTGCACAATGAATTCCCCATTTGGGGCACTTTCTATATTAGTTCAATCTCCTTAAAGATTTGGACAAAAAAAAAAAAAAAGATTTAGGAAAAAAAGAATACACTGTATCTGTACACATTCCAACAAAAATAGGAAAGAGGAGTCCAAGTTCTAACCCCCAGCAACTATGAATGTAGACTCATTCAAAAAAAATTGCAATTCAGTTAAGTTAAAACCTTAAGGTAAATTCACCTTAGATTTAGGTTACATTTTAAATCCAATGACCAAACATCCTTAGGAAAAGGAGACATACGTGAAACATAAAGGAAACCAGGTGAGGATTGACACCAAGACTGAAGTACTGCTCTCCTTTCTTCCTAATAAGTTTTACAAATACAGAATTACATGAAGTGATCAGGAATGAGGATGAACATGTGGGAGTTAAGAACATGTAACCTGATGTAAGACAAACTTTGGAATTATATCCCTGTTTTTCTACTCTTATCAGAAGTAAGGTAACAACTTCAACATCTCTAATGGGCCATTTTGTAAAATGTAAATATGTGGAAAACGGACCTCCATGCCACCTTAACTGACCTCACATACCTCATAATAAATGCTTAGGATAATGCTTCCCTGTATACAATATATACTCTTTCTACTTCTACTAGTTAATCAAGGTACCAATATTTAACATGAAGTGTAGCCTTTGAGCACAGAAAAGAGTATACATGTAGTATAGTATATACACTGTACATATGAACCTTTAATTTTATGCTTTAGAAAAACTTGAGAGAAGGTTGTACAAAAAATACTATCAAATGTGAGACAGACAGGTCTGGTGTTTCACAACTTTTAAGACTGAATTAGTTCTTTAGAATTTCAGAAGGTCTATGCTCGTGTATTTCTAAAGTATATAAAGTATGTCTCACATTAAGTGGACACTTCATAGCAGAGTGGAACTTAAAAGGGTCCATACTTAAAATGTCACTGGTCCATAAGACCACAGGTTTTGCTATAAATAACATTAATGGTAAGTAAAACGATTAAGGCAATGGTGATGAACCTATGCCACACACATGACAGCCCAGCCAGCTGTTACCAGTGAAAGCTCTGAAGTTCACCATCACTTACTATTAAATTTTTTTTTTTTTTTGAGACAGGGTCTTGCTTTGTAGTTCAGGCTGGCCCTGAGCTCACTATGTAGCCTAGGCAAGCTTCGAACTCAGCAATTCTCCTGTCTCTGCCTCCCGAGTGCTGGGATTACAGGCGTGAGCCACCACGCCCGGCTTACTATTAAATTTTTAACTTAACTCACTATAGTCAACTTGAGTATCTCTCAACTTAGCAACATTAACGTACCTACACAAACAAGTTTGTGTGCAATAATTTCTTTAAATGAAAATGAATCAATAACTCCAAAGGACACTATGATCAAAAGAAAATATAGTCTCTCGCTATCCATGGGAAATTGATTCTACAACTCCTAGCAGATAAAAGAATCTGCAAATACTAAGTATTTTACATAAATTATTTTCCTGTGTTTTAGATAATGTTATCTCTATAATACAGTACAAAGCAAATGCCATGTGAATTATGGTATACTAAACATGAAAAAGCATACATGTCAATTTCCTTAAATATTTTCAGTGTAATTAGATGAATTCATAGATGCAGAACCCATACAGATCACCAAATAATTTTTTCATTTTCATTTTTCCAACCATATAGTCCACTTAATGTAAAGCTTTCAGCTTTAGAATACTTTCTGAATGATAAAAGAAGAATCCCAAGCTAAAACAGCTTTAATTTAACAGGAACCACTAGATCAGAAGAGATAACCCCCCCTTTTAAGATGAATCAACTTTATAATAGTTTTATCCTGGTATTAAATACATTTTTTTCACCTATGATGGCTTACTAGAATATATATTACATTATATAACTTCAAGCAAACCTGATCCATGTGAACATTTCACAGAAATGTAAGCCATCTGTTTAATATTAAAATGCCCTGATGGTCTGTATAATCCCTTACCCATAGTACAGGTAAATAAACCTAGTTTAAATACTATATAATCTTAATGTCTACATATAGATCCAATAGCTAACATATGAAACAAACATCACTTAAAATGGTACTCTAAACGGACTCGGTCAAAGTCAAGAGTTTGTGAGGGTCTTATGACTCACAAAGAGAAGTATGTTCTCAGTGATGTAAATATAATATCTAACACTCTTTTCTATATTCAGTACACAGGACTCCACAGCCACTCCAGGTTATTTCAGCATTTCCATAGCATAACATAAATTTCTTTCCAGGATTTACACATGCTGGCATTCAATGTGATATATTCCTGGCAACAACACTCACTAGAGGAGCCAATATTGATCTTATTATAACCAAGCAGAACTTAGAGAATCTTACTGGATAAAATGAGAACTAATAGATGTATAAGGTCACATGGAAAGAAAATATACAGTATTTTGAATATGTAATCTTAAGCTTTCACATCCCAACAAAACTAGGCAAAAACAAAGAAATTTCAAAACCCATTTCTTGTATGTACAAAATTCTTAGTTGACATGTTGAAGAGTAAACACCAAAACATGTGACTGTGGCAAAACAGCTAAGATTTAGTGTGTATTTCAAATTTAGATATGTAATCAAGCAAAAGAAATAAAGAATAATAGCTATTAAATACTTTTTTAAAAGAAAGGAAATACTGTTTCCCCTTACAATACCATTTACAGAAAGCTAACATAAATATTTAGGCTCTACATAATGTTTAGATACTGGCATTGTATTAACAAAGCCTTTCTAATTAATTCCCTGCAAATGTATGTATAAAAACAAAAATCAGGGGCCAGAGATTTAGCTCAGTGGTTCTGGTGCCTGCCTAACAAGCACAAGGTCCCTGCTTCAATCCCTAGTAACCACATACAACAGTATGGGGCGTGGTGACTCACACCCACCAGCAATCAGTACCACACACCACAATGCCAGGCGTGATGGCTCACACCTGTAATCCCAGCACTTGGAAGGTAGAAGCAGGAGGATCGCTGAGTTTGAGGCTTGCCTGAGCTACACAGTGAGCTCAGGGTCAGCCTGAACTGCAAAGTGAGACTGTCTCAAAAAAAAAAAGTAATAATTTAAGTAGAAAATGAAATTAGATTCCCATGATTAGCCAAAGCCAATAATTTGACTTATCCATCTTAAAGTCCTGCATTTGAACAGTCTATCACATAACAGATGTTCAATTGTATGATTAATGATCTAAAAAAGTACCAACCTGTTTTGACCTTGGATTCATTTGCTCTACAGTGACAATGTTTAACGTTCAATTCAAACTAGTCTTCCTAGATTGAAAGTAAATTATCCTAAAGCGAACTTCACTGAGTTGCTTTTAAGTCTATTTCTAACTGGGTCAACTGGGTTAATAAGATCCTGTATTTCCTAAACTGGAAATCTATCATCACTATTAGCAGCAACGATCATTACTGTTGACTCAAACACTGAGTGTCAGAAATTACTCTAAAGTTATACATAGTTATATAAAAAACTATTCATGAGGTACTATCACTGAAAAAGCAGTAGGCACAAAGCTAATTAACATAGCTCAAACAAGTTATTCAGTGGTACAGCTAAGATAGAACCCAGCTTTTTTTTAAAAAAATCCATACATGGGCCAGAGGGTTAGCTCAGTGGTTCCGGCGCCTGCCTCGCAAGCGCAGGGACCTGAATCTGAGGTTCGATCCCCGGTAACTACATATAATGCTGGGCGTGGAGACACGCCCACCAACAATCAACACCGCATACCACAGTGCCAGACGTGGTAGCTCACATCTGTAATCCCAGCACTCAGGAGGCAGAGACAGGAGGATTGCTGAGTTCACAGCAGCTTGCCTGGGCACCATAGTGAGCTCAGGGCCAGCCTGAACTACAAAAGTGAGACCCTGTCTCAAAAAAAAAAAAAAAAAAAAAAATCAATACGTATCTGTAGTATATGATTACATTTATCACAGCTGTGGCATGTACATAACACATTTTAATTCTTTTTTCATACCCCTATTCCATCTCTTGGTCCCATTTCCATTGCCAAAAGCTCCATTTCAATTTTTTTCTAACTCTC
This sequence comes from Thryonomys swinderianus, assembly GCA_004025085.1. Lineage (NCBI taxonomy): Eukaryota > Metazoa > Chordata > Mammalia > Rodentia > Thryonomyidae > Thryonomys > Thryonomys swinderianus. Next base: position 11,806 of record PVIC010038090.1, on the reverse strand, counting down.
TCTTCCACACTCCCTCTACCTTCCCCTCTTTCCCTATCCCCTTTTCATTTGAAAAAGATTTTCTTACTTCCTATCTTTTATTTTGCTCTTTATTTGTATCTTGGGTTTCTCACATAAGAAAAACCATTCAATATTTAAGCATGTGTGCCTGACTTACTTAATATTTATGGCCGCAAGGTGCATCCAATGATTTATAAAACCTTCATGTTCATAAAGTACTCAATGTGTATAGATACGACATTCAGAACTCAGCACTGTTACTCTGTAAGTTGTACTCTGGGATCTACTGCACTTTTAGGTCTACATGATGGTGCCTTGATCTATAACCACTCTGGAAATCTCTGAAAATACCTCATGTAATTATTGCTTCAGCCTCTTCTAAGGGCCCCACAGAATCCGCTGTAGCAGTACTTGGTAATCCTCCCTGTGTCAACCAAAGTTATCTATCATCCAGCTCTTTACGGGAGCTGGATTACAGCAGTATCTGTATCAGGTTCTAATTTGTCAAATACTTTTGAACCCAATCTTTGATCTATTTTGGAGTTTTTTTTTGCCTTTTTTGTGAGGACAAAAAAATTCTGCATGTTTATGATTCAGATTACATGGAAAAGCACATTTTAGGTTGGCTTGTTCAAAACTTACATCCACCAAGCTTTAAAAGGGACAGTTTAAGGGGCCAGAGATTTAGCCCAGTGGTTCTGGTGCCTGCCCAGCAAGCACAAAGTCCCCGGTTCGATCCCCAGTAACCACATACCACAATACGGGGCATGGTGACTCATGCCCACCAGCAATCAGTACCACATACCACAATGCCTGGTGTGGTGGCTTATGCCTGTAATCCCAGCACTGGGGAGGCAGAGGCAGGAGGCAGGAGGCAGGAGGACTGCTGATTGTAAAGCTTGCCTGGGATATACAGTGAGCTCAGGGCCAGCCTGAACTAGAAAGTGAGACCCAGTCTCAAAAAAGAGAGAGCTTATCACAACCACAATAAACTGTTTACTACTCTTTGTTGCTCAATTAGAGTTCAGCAATGTCTTCATCTCTGCATTCTTTTGGTTTTCTAGAAGCTTGCTCTCAAACTGTGTATTAGATAAGCATTTTAGGATGATAGTCTTATAGAACTAAAAAACATGTGCCCTCTTAAAAACAACACCTTCTTGGCAGCCGGAGGGTTAGCTCAGTGGTTCCGGCGCCTGCCTCGCAAGCTCAAGGACCTGAGTTCGATCCCCAGCAACCACATATAATGCTGGGCATGGAGACACACCCACCAACAATCAACACCGCATACCACAATGCCGGACGTGGTGGCTCATGTCTGTAATCCCAGCACTCAGGAGGCAGAGACAGGAGGATTGCTGAGTTCGCGGCGGCTTGCCTGGGCACCATAGTGAGCTCAGGGCCAGCCTGAACTACAAAGCGAAACTCTGTCTCAAAAAGCAAAAAATAAAAAAACAACAACAAAAAAACACCTTCTATATCATAACATTATCCAATATTAGGTCTTTTATGTTTGTGAGATTCCAAAACTGAAGTGAATCTGATATTCAAAAAAAGATGAAGAATATAAAGCAAATTATGTATACTACATCACCCCATCACAATATCCTACTTTGTCAAAAAATGTTTTAAAAAAATCAGAGTTGCCGGGCTTGGTGGCTCACGCCTGTAATCCCAGCACTCGGGAGGCAGAGACAGGAGGATTGCTGAGTTCGAGGCTTGTCTGGGCCACATAGTGAGCTCAGAGCCAGCCTGAACTACAAAGCGAGATCCTGTCTCAAAAAAAAAAAAAAAAAGTCAGAGTAAAGTCTAGAAATGAAGTTTATCCCTTTCTCATCATCATGCTAAAGATTCATTCAAAATGCACATTGCTGCAACAAATTTCACAGCTTTCCCTTTATCTTCCTCAGGTTTAAAGAAAAAAAGTTTTTTGTACAAAGCAATTATGTAGAGATATAAACACAAACCCTGTATTCAAAGAGTCTGTGGTCCAGTGTTAAACAAGAAAAGACCGAAAAAAACTCTTTGACCATCCTAACACTACCTTACAAATTTCATAATTAGTCCTTTAACCTAGCATGAAAACGTAGACTTATACAAAGTCCAATGCTTCAAGAAAATATAGACTGAAGATGCAGGTTAATTGTAGAGTTCCTGTATGAGCCACAAGGTTCAATCCCTAGCCACCACATAATAGGATGACAATTTCTTCCCCAAATTCCAATTGTTTCCTTCAGAAAAAGAGGCTTTAAGAAAAAATGCTACCTGGTATAATCCCAGGTACTTGAAAGGCTAAGGGAAAAGGGTCACAAATTCAAGGACAACCTGGCAAATTTACCATAACAAAAATATAAAGGGGTGAGTACATACCTCAGTGATGAGAAGGCCTGCCCAGCATATTCAAGGTTTTGCCTCGGGTTCAATCCCCAGTAATGGTCAGGTGTGGTACCATATACCTGTAATCCCAGTACTTGGGAACCTAAACCCAGAGGATCACTGGGAGTTGAAACTACCCTGGCCTACATAGTGAGTTCAAGACCAGCCTGCACTATAAAGACTGACCTTGCCAATGGCCCCACCCCAAAAACCTAGTACCGAGAACATAAGGGAAAAGGGAAAAGGAAGAGGGCCAAGGTGAAAAGAAAGGAGAGGAGACAGAGGAAGGGAAGGAACAAAACTGTCAAATTGTACTTAGAAAGCCCTCAATCTGCACTCCAGAAGGTATTACAGAAACTACTGTTTTCAAGTCAGGCTTTCTGACTTAATTCCAACTTCTCTTTTCTGATGTGAAATAAATCTGCAAATTATTCTCTCATATAAACCCCAATATTGTTTCAGAAGCCTAAACGCAACATGAAATTTTACATTTGATTTTTTATAGGGAAAATAATCAAATTTACTCTCCTATTATTTTGTCTAAGCAATGAGAAAAGTTCAGACACTATGCCTAACATTACCTGACACACAAAAAGCAGTCAGCTGAATGATGCAGTACTTGGTCAATAACTAGGCTCCCTTAATATAAAAATCTCAATAATTTTGCAGCTTGGCAATAAAACAAAAAGCATATAATCTGAAATAACAATGAAAACAGCTACCAAACTTACAACTCCAACTACTGTTTTTCCACAGATATGAGGTCATCAAACTTTTAATTCCCTTAAAATATCAGTTCAAATACCAAGGAATGAATTTATTAAAATGTTATATCCTCAACTACAAACTACTTCTTAAAATTCACTGCGAAGGTTCTACAGCACTGATTTCATCAATGCTTTCTCCTTTACTTTTCAAAATGAATTAAGATTTGGTAATAACCATCACAAATATAGCAACATTATCTTTCACTGATGAGTCTGCTCTCCTTTAACTACTTGTTTTTTTCCACAACTTTAATTCTAAAACGGCAATGGGAAAATACATACACTTTAAAAAGGAATGCTTCAAAAAACAGGGACAGGCTAACATCCAACAAACTATATTTAGAAATTTGTCCCTGGGAACTGAGTAACCATTTAAGACTAGAATACCTTATACTGGGGCCATTCCTTAGAAATTAACATAATATCAGACTTAGAATTTATGAGCATGCCTTATAAGCACTGAAGAATCTCTGGATCCATCATCTGGCACATGGGCAAATATGAAAATACACTAGCTAACGTCAAACTCCAGCTATGCTCTTTGGCTTCTTCAAGTAGAATTTTCACAAGCTAGCTCTCTTTACCATCCTTCTTCTATACTAAAACTCAAGTCTTTTCTCTATGCAGTGGATACGCAAGCATAGTTGTATGATGCATATTTTCTTCCTACCCATCTAATTATATCACATCATGAGAGTAAATAAAAACTTTAGCTGCTTTGAACATCTGGTTTCTCAGTATGAGTTAATATAGGACTACACAAACTACACCTAGGGATCACAAAACATGTTTTAAACCAAGTATTTCTAACAATAAAACTACCACTAGATCCTTTTCTATTAACTGGAAAGTTACACTTTCAATTTTTTACATTTCTTATCAAGGTGACTTATTGTAATAATAAAAATGAAACTAGGTTTTTTTCCTAGTTTTTCAGATTCTAGAAGAAACATCAACAAAATTAAGTCAGAAATAATTTAAATTACTGTCTCAAATGATTTAAATTTACTTACAACCTTTAGGAATTGCACAAGAAATACTCACAATGCCAAAAATACTTATTTGAGCTACCACCTCTATTTAAGTTACTGGTCACTCCCTATTAATTGAACAAAAATCTCTCACAAGCACACACACTTTTTTTTTTTTTGGAGGTACTGGAGATCAAACTCGGGCCCTCGTGCTTCCAAGGTAGGCATGGTACCACTTCAGCTAAATCCCTAGCTCCACACAAATTTTTTTGAAAGCCTACCCTCCTCTACTTCCTCTTATGCACATAAGAGTTTAGTACTATATTTTCCTCACATTTCAAGTCCCAAATTCTGCCCTCTCTACCCAACTTAAACTTACCAAGAAAATTTTGATTCAGTGAATGTCAGATATTCTTACTGAAAATAAGTAAAAGTTTCCCTTCATTTTCGAAGTCCAATATTATCTGTATTTTAAAATAGCATAAAAGTGACTTTTATGTGGCTACTGTCAATTACTTTGTAAATTATCAATAGTTGTATCACTCAAGATTTTTTTCAGTAAAGATTAAAGTTTATCACAACATGTCTCACATGAAATCATAAGCATAAGCTTAAGGCAACTAGGTGTAGTGGTACATATCTGGAATCCTAGCACATGAGAGGTAGAGGCAGGAGAAATGCCCTAAGTTTGAAACTAGTTTGCACAACACAGTGAATTCAATGCCAGTCTGCACTTCATAGTGAGATCCTGTCTCAAAAATCCCTACAACTGCCGGGCGTGGTGGCTCACGCCTGTAATCCTAGCACTCGGGAGGCAGACAGGATTGCTGAGTTTGAGGCTTGCCTAGGCTACATAGTAAGCTCAGAGCCAGCCTGAACTACAAAGTGAGACCCTGTCTCAAAAAAAAAAAAAAAAAAAAAATCCCTACAACTAACAGCACTTCATATGAAACTGGGTATGAAGCTCCAAAGAATTGCAGTATGTATCAAAGAATTAAAAAACCTGATACAAAACTTGAAGAGTGGATACTGTGATTAATTTTTTACAAGTCGTGCTATATTATGTGAAACTATCAGATACACACTAAATATTAATGACTGAATATAATATATGCTACCTAAGATCTGATTCAAGATAATATGACAAGGAAAATGTTGGGCTACTGATTAGAAAAAGAATGACTCAGAGGAAGGTGGGTGATAAATACATGAAAAGTTAATTGCACTATTCTATTTTTGTAGATATTTGAAAATTTCCATGAAATAAATCCTATGTGATAAAGGTTTCATTACTCCCCAACAGTACAGTTGTATACTCTCTGCCATCACTCACACCACTGCCCACATAACCTTTTATTCCAAAATGTCTTTTTAAAACCATCTCAGGTTACATCATGACAAAGAAATCATCTTTAAAATGACTTAATGTCCCATAAATAAGCAGGGACAAAAAATAATTACCAAAAGAATGACCAGGTAGTATCTGCCACTACAGATGTAGAATGCAACTATAAAATGCAGGCTAAAAATAAATCAGATAAGTTAAAACCTGAGACTAAATGTGCACCACAGCCACAAAAGGACCTCAAACAGGCACCCACAGTGTATCAAAAAACAAGATTCCTTTAGTTCATTATGAATGCACACCAAATCTCCACAACTAATGCTAAAAGTCCCCTCAGCCACAAATAACTCAGCATTCTAAGAGGTTTTACTAAAATATCTTTACTTTTCTATGACACTTACATGATACCAGTGTGTCTACTAAAAATCACATTTTATATTCCCGACATTTCACCTGAGACATAGCACCAAGTAACTAAAATGTGACTTTTGTACTTCAATTTTTACTGAGTACCTACATGTATTCATTACCAAGAAAACAAATTCACATTAAGTGACCTGGAAAGTCTAAAATTTACTTTGGACTATTTCATTCTCAATCTGGATAACTTGAGCTTCCACTAAATTCCGTAACTAGCAACAGAAAACTATAGAGGAAGCATTTATTTTAAAAGATATGGTACTTACTTAAGAATAGTTTTTGCACTACTGCAGTCTTCAAATCGAATGGAGTAACCAACTTCTTGGCCCAACATCACATCCATTTCATCAGCAACTCTCTGAGCCACACTCATTGCAGCCACTCTCCTGGGCTGGGTACAGGCAACTCCTCTCTTAGGTCCAGGTAATGACCGCATATACTCCACACACCACTGTGGAATCTATCAAATAATTTCACATCGAAATTAGCTTTACTCGGCATATTAACTGATTTAATATGAAGTAGTGATTTCATTCCAATTATTTACAATAAAATTCATTTAAGAAAATGACAGAGTTTATAACATGAGCTCTCTAAGCCAAGTATAAGACACAGATAGGATGTGATTATATTCCTGAGTTGGCAGGTTCTTGAGGTTTTGCTCAGTATGTTCAGTGTAAACTGTCCCATCATTAACCATTTATCTAAGCAATGAAAAAGAATACAACTTAAAATGAATATTAACTACCAAAAACATTCTAAGAAAAACATGTAACTTTTAAACACACACACACATACATATACATACATAGATGTAAAAAATTCGAGACAGATAAAGTAAACAAACTTTATCTTCTTGGCGCTATAGTCTATATTTTAATTTAATTCAAATGTGGTTAGTAAAGCAGCAGAATTAAACTAGCACATCAACTCTCTGGTACTTCCATCCTTTTCCCCTCATCAACACTTTAGGTTCCATCTTAAAAGTCAGTTTTAATAATTTGTGATCTCAAATTCAGTAAGAACTAGTATCACTTTGCTGATAAACCAAGGAAAAAGGAGAAAAGAAAACTCTAAACTCAAGTTGACTGTCATGTAATAGTACGTTCTTCCCTGTTCCATTTATTCATAGTAACTGAGTCAGTAAGACTACACTTGAAAAATGTAAATGTCTACATAGGAATCTACTGCTGCAATGATGTAATTTTTCTCCACCAAAGCTCCCAAGCTTTCAAAAGTTAACTAGGCACTATAAAGCATGGCTGTGTGTGTGTGTGTGTGTGTACGTGCGCACTCTACTTCTAAAAACTAATGAAGAATATTGATTGTGACATCATCACATTTTAATTAGATCACATGTACAATTTTCATGTAAACACTGCCACTGACAAAGGGCCAAAAGGAGATGATCATGCTGCTTCTTTGAGAACATCATCATTCTTTAAGTGAACAAAAATATTAAACTAAAACAGCAACATCTCCCTTGACCTATCTACAGTGTTACGTGGTTTTTCTAGTAAAGTTTTATGGAACTATTCTAATTTCACTCGCTATTCTCAAACACAAAACGCATTTTAAAAAATCAAGTAAAATAAACTACAAAGCGAGACCCTGTCTCAAAAAAAAAAAAAATCAAGTAAAAAAAATTCGAAAGCACTGACTGGCAAATAAAGGATAGTTAATTCAGAATTAAGGTAAAATGTTCCAAATTTTAAATTCACTCCACATAAATGGGTAACAACTCTATTTTTAAAAATAGAGTTTTCACTTAGCAACTGTCAAGACTCTTAGGATTTCTTTACAATCCTTTAAAATAACTGAGGATGCCAAATTTATTACTTGTGCACAACATAACTTAAAAAATGCTAAAATTGGGGCTGGGGATTTAGCTCAAGTGGTACCACGCCAACCTTCGACGCACAAGGGCCCAAGTTCGATCCCCAGTACCGCAAAAAAAAAAAAAAGCTAAAATATTAATTCCTAATAAAAATCTGTTGTATGTTAATACTTTCCATTAAAAAATTAATTTTTCAAACCAAAAACTGTCAAGTGTGCAGTTTGAATTTATATACATCTTGACTATTTGGCTTTTAAAAGAAGACAGCCCCTTTTTTTCAAGGTGGTTGCAGTATTTTGTTTTGTTTGAATACAAATTAAATTTTTGAATTTTTGAAAGGACTTTAGAGACTTTCAATGTTTCCAAACAATGAAAGAAGTTTTCAGTAATTCTAAATAAAGTGGAATTAGGACAAAAAGCTGGTTCTGAAATACAATATGCAGACTTACCAATGTAAGAGAACAGTTTTTCTGTTTTTTCCTTTCAGCTTCTCATCTTCCTCTACTTTAGGCTAACTTTCTAAAGACCAATCCTGAGTTCTCTATTCTTATGAATTTATCCTAAATGCTTTGTGATCTTACTTCTACCATTACCTAAATTACAGCAATGTTAATCCTAACTCTAGCCCCCATCCCCAACCTAACGGTCACTTCTACCCAGAGACTGTGTTACTGTCATCACAAATTCAACAAATTTAAAAGTGAAATCACAAACCAGTGAGGAAATGTACTAGTATTTATTCACCTAGCGTATACAAAGTCCTGGCTTTAATGTCCAGCATTGCCAGGGGTGGGGGGACCCCCTGAAAGCCAAGTCATTTTGAGTATTTTTATTTCTCTCATAATAATAGTTATCATCCTGACTCTAACCCTCCTTCTATACTTCATTTCCACTCACCTGTACAAAGTCCAAACTCCTATATAGCCCTTCATCACATCCTCATTAGACCAAGTACTTAATGTAAAACTCCATCACTCCCTCCAACTAAAAAGCCCTGATGACTTTCCTATCAACACCAAGATATATTAAGGGAAAACCTATACACGTAGTTTTACTTGCCCACTGCCCCTTCACATTCTATGCTCTAGCCACAGAATATACTTTCTCTCTCTTAACTTTTGCTTTTGTCCTTTTGGCTGAGATTTCTCTAAGTATACAGTATTCATATTAAAAAACAATATCAAATGTCTTTCCTGTAGTCCTCAAAGTTAATATTTCATTTGGATGGTTTTGACTCACAAATAGGTAACTAAAATACTGGCTGGCTACTCTTAAATGGCTTGAGTAAAACTTTAGTAAGAGTACTAAAATCAAAGTATAAAAAATTAAAATGAAATTCAAATTTTCCCCAAATTCTCTGCAATTGTATCAAGGAGCCCTGCCAAACCCAAATGTTAATCCAAATAATCACCAGCAAGCTCTGAAATAAGGATAACAACATCAGACCAGAATAGCAGCACGCAGTAAATACAACATTGGTTATAGATTAAAGGACAAATACTTCAATGCTGAACTCGCATAAATGCACTAACTACATAACCCAGGGCAATCCATTCAACCCTACAAACTTCTCACATGAATCTGAGCCTCTTTTGGCTTGTAAATTCGGATTACCTTCCTTGAAGAGTTGCAGAAATACTTAAAATAAGGTCCTGAAAGGTACGAGGTGCCTCTCTACATTCAAGTGTTAACTAAATGATTGCTAATACTATTCGACTTATACCTCCAGTCCTGACTTATACCTCCAGTCCCGCCAAACAGCTGAGATAAAAACTCATTGCCTCGGGCAGGAGATTTAGCTCAGTGGTTCCCAATGCCTACTACACAAGCAAGTACAAGGTCCTGAGTTTGATCCCTGGTAACCACATATAATGCTGGGCGTGGTGACTCACGCCCACCAGCAATTAATACCACATACCACAGTGTGGGGCATGGTAGCTCATGCCTGTAATCCCAGCACTGGGGAGGTAGAGACAGGAGGACTGCTGAGTTCCAGGCTTGCCTGGGCTACATAGTGAGCTCAGGGCCAGCCTGAACTACAAAGTGAGACCCTGTCTCAAAAAAAAAAAAAAAAAAACTCATTGCCTTTTATACACTGTAAAAATATTTCTAAAAATTTGCAATGATGTAAGTAGAAAAAACCTGATTCTATTCCTAATATCAATCATACTTTCTTTTACTTCATATTCACTAAAACTCTGTAGAAAAAGCTTACTAAAAATTTTACTTGGTATAGCAGCCTTTAATATGTCTCCATGAAACTCAAATTTCTCTGTAGCACGTAAAACTTCAAAGTGAAATTATATGTGCAGCATATTCATGATAAACACATATCACAGCTATAATCATGGAAAATGAGCCAGTAGTAGAAACATGAGTAATTATTTTTGTATAGTAACATAAGCAATTATTAAACTCACTTTGCTGAGTTTTCCAAATTTTCTATAATTTCCGGAGAATTTTGTAATCAAAAGGAACTTTTACTCATAATTAAGGCTCAAGCCTTATTTTGAAGTTAACAAAATCTCGGTTAGGAATCACACAGACTTAATTTTTTGGGCTACTGTATTTGTAAATATTAAGTGCAGGAGTACAAGCTAATAGTTTCTTCATGTATGCTTATGGAAAAGTAAATGATATGCTCCCTATGGAAGGCTATGTGTATCACAAATACAAATGGTATCACAGCCCAATAATTTCCACTTCTATAACCATGTGTGCCCACACAAAACCATGATAAACAGCCTAGATAGATGCCTTCCACCAAAAACCTAGCAAATAACAGTTCATCCATGTTTTAGAAATATCTTAAATATCTTATTAACAAAACACTCCCAACAGTATTTAATTCTGGATGTCTGAGGGGTTTAACTAGATGGACAGAGATCACAAGTATACTTCATTTTATGTACTTTAGCTCTTGTACTTTTTGAAAGAATAGGTTAATATTCATGTAGTTCAATCAAAAAAGTACAAACTAATGGTTCATATTTCTCCACCTAGACACCAGCATACAAACTTTTCTGCCCTTAAGTCTGCCCTAAAGTCAAAATGGGATAGGAGACTATCACTGGCATATTTAAGGTAATGGGACAGGAAAAATCAGCACCGCTGTTTTAAGATAAGGACTCCCTACAGGATTCCTAAGCAATCACTAAAAAGTACTAAATATCAAAGAAACTATCCTTCAAGGTATCCTACAGGATAGACATACAATGAGAATACCTTCAGAATTGAATAATCAGTATTTGTTAAATTTAAGTAAAATAGTAAAATCTGTACAGTGGTACAGAGTAACTCACCTGTGTTGTTTTACCAGACCCAGTCTCGCCAACCAGTACAAATGACTGATGTCTAACCAAAATATCTGTAAACCTATCCTTGTATTCCCAAACAGGAAGCTGAAGTCGTTTCTTTAGAATATCATAGTATCGAGGAGTGTGGGGTAAATTGGTGAATGGATTAATGCATTGTGGAAGTGATGTGTGTCCTGCATGTCCGGTATGTGCTGAATGAGCAGAATGTGTTGAATGTGTTGAATGAGCAGAGTGGGTTGAGTGAGCCGAATGCGAAGCTTTTAAAGGTGGTAATCCAGCACTGATAAGCATAGCATTAGTAGAAGCTCGCAATTCTTTCTCCTTTTCTTTCTCCCTCTCACGCTCTCTATCTCCTCTATCACGTTCTCGGTCTCGATCTTTAGACCGATCTTCACGATCCCGGTCACGATCCCGATCTTTCCTAGAAATACAAAATTTAGAATTCAGATTCTGAATTTTAGCCAAAACATTCATAGAAGCGTTAACAGTCAAAAAGAGTATAAATGTCAACCTAACGAATAAAAATGACAATCTAAACTGACTAAAAAACCCAGCAAATACAATGGTCAAGGACAATCCATGCCCCACCATATTTCCCTCAAATTCCTTATGTAAGCTTTAACACAAGGTGAGATAACATGCGAACTGAGTTTCCTGAGTAAAAAACATTCCTTCTTGCACAAGAGTCAGAGAAACCAGCTAGACTAATAGAAATAGGATGGCATCACAATCTTTCCCAGATTCTCCCTCAAGCTTTTGTGAAAAAGTGTTTTCAA
>PVIC010038089.1:0-17767 GCA_004025085.1 Thryonomys swinderianus | reverse complement strand
CTCAGCAATCCTCCTGTCTCTGCCTCCCGAGTGCTGGGATGACAGGCGTGAGCCACCACGTCCGGCATTGTGGTATGCGGTGTTGATTGTTGGTGGGCGTGTCTCCACGCCCAGCATTATATGTGGTTACCGGGGATCGAACTCAGGACCTTGTGCTTGCGAGGCAGGCGCCGGAACCACTGAGCTAACCCTCCGGCCCTATTTCTACTTCTTAACCATTACTCAGCCATTTGCAGGGATGTGCTGCTGTGTCCCACTGAGGCCTCAGCGCTCTTGACAACCCCTCTGGCTCCATCAGGGTCCTCCAGGGTCCTGAGCAGGGTCCTCAGCTTATGGACAGTGCCCTTCTCCAGCTCTAGGCCCCAACCCAAGCCTGCAGTCTGTACCCTAGGGTGTGGAGAACAGTAGATTTTGCTGGTTGGGGTGGTTCTCAGGCCTAGGACCATGGGGAGATGGGTGGATGGGTAGAGGAGGCCAGACCAGCTCTGAGCTGTGGGTATCAGACAAGGAACACCTGCCTGGTCACCCCTGTGTAGTGCTGAAGGCCTTGTCTAGGCTTAGTAATACTGTCCAGTTTCCTTCTAGAAACAGTGGGAGCTTGCCAGAGGTAAAGAGGCTGGATAGCAGTGTCACCATGGAAGGGGTGACCCCACAAGGGATTCTGCCAGCCTCTGTGTGTTGTGAGACTCAGAGTTGAGGACCTGACTGATGATGTTTGGGGTTAGGTCACAGGTTCACCTAGATTCTGTGGGTAAGATGCCTCAGAACCCCTATAACCAGACGGTATGGCCTAATACATGGCCAAGCTTGTGTCTGGGGACTTGTGCTGGGTGTGGCCTTAGATTTGTGACTAGGGGTGTGAGAGAGAGGGACGGGCCCGAAGTGCCTCAGGCTCCCCAGTGCTTCTCAGGCTCCCATCCTCCGTGTTCTCAGAGATGGCTTGCCTGTGGAAACGAGTTCCAGGACCACAGGCAGATTACTCTGTGGGGTGTCAGTGCAGAGATTAGAACAGTGGCTCTCCAAGATGGCCCAGGTAGACCTTCTGACCTAGGAAATATCTCCTTATCCCTCTGGCGTTGGGTGACCCAGGGCGTCCAGATTGGGACACAGTACAGAGGAACACAGCCATCAGAGACAGAGTATCCAGGTCAGGCACAGAGGTCCGACCAGGGGGTACCTGCAGGCTGGGAAGACAAGCTGGGGCAGCGTCTTCATTACAGAGGGAGCTGGGAATAATCTCTGTTTTCTGTGGGTCCTGCTGCAGGAGATGTGCAGGGCCTAGGAGGGGCAGCAGAGACCTTTTGGCCACCTTCTCAGAGCCTGACACGGTCACGTGGTTCATGTTGGGTGCAGGTCTATCTGGGGTTATCTTGTCGCAGAGGCCCCTTCTGCCCTTGGCCTTCATGTGGCTGTGCCTGGGTAAACATCAGCCCCAAGGCCCACCCAAGGCTGTCCCAGAGCAGAACGCAGCCCTGTCGGGAGGGTGTTTCCAGGGCTGTATGCCACAGTGCGGGGAGTTCAGGGCAGCCCTGCCTAGCCTGTGCCCAGAAAGTTTTTGTCTGTCTTCCCCCGGAGTGCCCCTGTATGGGGCACACAGGCATTCTGGGTCAGCATGCTGCCATCACAGCAGGAAGTTTGGGTCTCACAGCCAGTGTTTTCCCGCACATTTGAAATATTGCTGTGTGGATGGTTGGGATCGCGGGATGTTTTAATTCCTAATTTAGACTGTTTATGTGCAGAACCAAGACCCCACCCCCTCTCCCAGTACCTCCCTCATTGCTTTGTACTCTCAGCTGCTCATGGGTACTGTGTCCATCCAAAGGGTGTGCTGGGGGTGGGGCTTGCTCTAGACCCCTCCCCAGGCAACCATGGGGCATCTTCACCGGCCCTGCAGGGCCCCGAGGCAGCAGGGGTCTACTCATCCCTGGCTGCTGCTACCGGACCTCTTGTGAGGAGCAACCCCCTCTTTGTGCCCCCCAGTCCTTGCTCCAGGACTGAGACCTGAGGTCAGGCAGTGGCCAGGCTGCACTTCCCCAGGTGGGGGTTGGGAGCCTGAGGAATCTGTGGCGGCCTGGGCAGGCTCAGCTGTCTGCCTGGGAAACAGTGATGAGGGGGAGGGGAACCCCAACCTCAGTGGTGCCCTCCCTGGCCCCTTCATGAGCCTCAGTGACCCTCTGAGGGCCGGTGTTGATCTTTTTTAAACTTTAATTAGAAAATATATTTCTTTCTCCTACAAGTAATCATCTGGTTGAGGCCTGGGCTGGCTTCCCAGTCACCATACCAACCAAGCTGGTGTGTCCCTCCATGACCCATCCTGAGAGAAGTTTGGGGCCTGGAGGAACTGATCTTGTTCTTCTGATTTGTGGGCTCCCACAGTGAGAGGGAAGGAACCGTTTAGGGCCAGGGTGCCCTCTGGGTGGGGGATACGCCCTGACCTTGGGAAGGAGGGCTGTGTCAGGGCCTGGGCTGTACACCTGCTGCCTGTCACTTGGAGCTGGCTCTCATCCTGGGTTTAGTCTGCCCCAGCTTCTCAGCTCCACAGCTTGCTGGATGTTTGGGGAAGTCTTGGGGGGATCTTGCGCCTGTGATCTGGGATGCCCCCAACCTGAAACACCCTGGCTGTGGGAGGTAACACAAAGTCTTGGACTATTCCCAGTCCCCAAAGTTTCACTTGCTCCACAACCCTCTCCCAGTGCAACACTGCTCTGCTCTCAGCCTAGGAGCGATCTGCCTCATGGGCCTTTACCCCTAGTGTGTCCTTGCCTCGGCCCCTCCCTTCTCCTGCATGTAGAGGTCACCCCTTCACAGCTCCACTGTGTGGGATGGGTACTGGGGCTGCCTGGAGTCTGTTACGTGGGATCAACAGATGAAGCCCGAATGGGGTCAGGGAAGTTGATTGTGGGTTTTCCTTAGAACACTACCGATGGCTCTCAGTCCACCTGCCAGCCACAGATTCCTGCCCACAAAGCAAACAGCGTGGAAACCAAGCTGCAAACCCTTCATAGCCCTGGGTGAAGGCAGCATTAGAGTTCCTGGAAGTTAAATTTGCATTTTGAAAGTGGACAGGTAATTGGGGGGTGCTAGGGTTTCACTTTCCAGTTTGCTAGTGATACCAGATCTGCTTGTATGTTAGGGAGCCCCTTCTGCCTACCTGAGCTGTCCCCTGTCTGCTGTGAGCACACACCCTCACTCCTGGCCTGTTGCTGTAAAGCCTCCCACCTCCCCAGTCCCAGGAGACCCGGATTAGGCACCTACAGCACAGCCTACAGTGTCCCATAAGCCTCTCACTTGTACCCCACCCCACCTGCAAACTACTCATCACCTTGGTCTTCAGGTTTCCTTTTTGCTTTTTTTCTCAACAGAGACAGACCAGGATGTGGTGAGGTGGGCTCACTGTATCCCTCACCTGGCCCCTCCTCTGTCCATAGTAGGCAGTGGTGCGAAGGGGCTGCTTCCACCTGTAGGAGTTTCATAGGCCATGCCAGGTGCTGAGCATAAGGCTCAGGGTCCAGGTGCCATGGTGGGGATGGGTGAGACAGGGGACCAAGAGGGCCAGGGGTTTGGCCCATTCCCTGGTGTCTCCTCACTTCTGCCGCTAGGCAGAATTCCCCTCTCTGACCTGTAGGTGGAGAGGGGCAGGGTCTGCTGGACAGGAGGCTGAGTGCACTAGGTGCTAGGCAGGTGGAGATGGGAGGGTGTGGACTCCATGTAGGCTGGCCCAGAGCTTTGTCTGTCTGTCTTGCCCAGAAGCACAGAGCCGGATTGGGATCCCTGAGAGCTTGTTACCTCCAGCCTTACAAGCCCCCACACGAAGTACACCAGGGGCAGTTGCCCCAACTTTCACAGTGCCAGGCCCCACTCCATGCTGAAGCTACTTACCTCTGAGTGCTGATCCCTGGGCTGCATCTCCTCTGTGGTGCTGGGGGAACCCTGAGACTAGGAACAGCAGGTAATCTCCAGCTTCTGAGGGAGCCTGGGGATTCCCTGATGAAGCAATTCATTATTAAAGCTCTGGCTTCTTGGAGCTGGCTTTCTGGAGCTGCAGGGCAGAACAAAGGCCCAGCAGACAACACGCATGAGGACAGCCAGTGGTGGCGTGTGGCCTGACTTCCATCTGGCGCCCCAGGGGGTCCGATGCTCTTTGCACCCAGCATGGTCATTTTGGGGCCCAGAATACCTGCGATACCTGCCAGCTTGCTTCTGAGGTTAGGCAGGTGGGGGTCAGCCTGGCCTGCTCTAGGTTGGCCTGTTCAGCCTAGGGCCCAGGCCACTGGGGATATCTTGGTAGGCAAGTGGCAAGGAGAGGGGAAGCATCTGCCAGGGATGTTGGGGTGAGAAAGTGGGCTGCTACCATGACTGAGCCCAGCGGTCCCTAGACTGATGGTGAGGGCTGGACCTAAGAGCAGGAACCCTGTGAGAGCCTCTAGTGTGAGAAGCCTGGCCTGAGGCTCAGCTTCTGGGTGAGGTTGCTCATCAGCACTCATGGCCTGGGCTCTCACTACCTGTCACATTTGTGTGTATGGACAGAGACGCAGGAGCTGCTATTATATGGTCCTGTCTGTCTTACCTTTGTAGTATTTAAAACTGATAAATTTTTAAAAATACTTGTTTACTACTACACTTAAAAACACCAACAATAGGGCGGAGATTTAGCTCAGCACCTGATTCCAGCACCTGCCTCGCAAACGCAAGGTCCTGAGTTTGATCTCCGGTAACCACATACAATGCTGGGCGTGGTGACTCACGCCCACCAGCAATCAGTACCCCATACCACAGTGCCGGGTGTGGTGGCTCACACCTGTAATCCCAGCACTCGGGAGGCAGAGGCAGGAGGACTGCTGAGTTTGAGGCTTGCCTGGCTACATAGTGAGCTCAGGGCCTGCCTGAACTACAAAGCGAGACCCTGTCTCAAAAAAAAAACCCAAAAAACAACAACAAAATAAAACAGCAACAATATACACTATGTTAACATAATACATTCTGTTGTGGGAAATGACTGTTTTCCAAAGTGCAAAGACTTAAGGAGTTGGGTGTTGCTTTGGTCTTGGAGAAGGGGTGGAGAGGATTCCTATCACAATTCTGAGAGCCACTGCCCAACCCCAACCTAAACCCCAACTCTTTCCAAAACACCTTTTAGGGGACAATGACATATTGTGGCTCTACTTCTGAGGTCTCAAGAGGGAGCTAGGCATTGTCTCCACCTTGAGTGTCTCTGGCATGGAGCTGGGCTGCCAGGTCTGGCCAGGTCAGCCAGGCACTGAGGCCACCAGAAGGGTCTAAGAATGAATGAAGCTTCTCCCTCCAGGGCTCTTAGGAGTACCCACATTGCCTATGAGGAATCCATAATCCAAGAAATGTAACAGACTCAGCCGAGGATTTAGCTCAGGTGGTACTGCACCTACTTTGGAAGCACAAAGACCTGAGTTCGATCCCTGGTACCACAAAAAAGAAAAAGGAAGGAAGGAAGAAAGAAAGGAAGGGCCGGAGGGTTAGCTCAGTGGTTCCGGCGCCTGCACCGCAAGCACAAGGCTCTGAGTTCGATCCCCGGTAACCACATATAATGCTGGGCGTGGAGACACGCCCACCAACAATCAACACCACATACCACAATGCCGGACATGGTGGCTCACGCCTGTAATCCCAGTACTCGGGAGGCAGAGACAGGAGGATTGCTGAGTTCGCAGCGGCTTGCCTGGGCACCATAGTGAGCTCAAGGCCAGCCTGAACTACAACGTGAGACCCTGTCTCAAAAAGCAAAAAAAAAAAAAAAAAAAAAAAGGGAAGGAAGGATGGAAGAAAGAAAAAGGAAGGAAGGAAGGAAAGAAAAAGAAAGAAAGAAATGTGACAGTCTCTAGCAGCCAATAGAAATTTAGTTCACACAGCTGGAGATACGGGTCTCTGCCTGCCCTGTCTAGGAGGTGGGGCAGAGGTGGGCAACATCAGGATTCCTCACTGTGGGCCCCCAGAGGTGTGGCCAGCTAGATGTAAGGGGCAGGAAGTGAGGCTGGCTCATCTGCTCTCACTCTGAAAGCTATCGTCCCCTCCCCCAGGAAGGGCATCCAGCACTTTCTACAACTGCAGCAGCTGCGCATGGATAGTCTGCTATGCTGGGAGGGGAGAAGAGCCCCATTGTTAGCTTTAAAAAATGACTCAGACAATTCAAAGAGCCTTTCCCTTCTTGATGATTTCCAAGAATTCTGCTCCAGCAAAATGGATGGAGTTATTAGGGGATCAATTGAGACCCTGGCCAGTAGCCAGGGTGGGCTGCTCAGCATAACACTTGCCAGGAGACTCCCCAGGGCCCTGGTCTGTGGTCAGCTGCTCTGACCAGCAGGAGACACCCACCCTAATTGCCACTGGTCTGGCCCCAGCTCTCCATTGCCCTGTCCTTGCATCAGGTACTGCCATACACAGCCATTTGTGTACAATATGTTAAAATTATGGTCCTACTGGGGCCACGGATTTAGCTCAATGGTTCCTGTGTCTGCCTCATGCACAAGGTCCCAAGTTTGATCCCAGTAACCGCATATCACAGTGCTGAGCGTGGTGGCTCATGCCCATAATCCCACCACTCAGAAGGCAGAGGCAGGAGGATTGCTGTGAGTTCAAGGCTATCCTGGGCTCCATAGTGAGCTGAGGGCCAGCCTGAACTATGAAGTGAGACCCTGTCTCAAAAAAAAACTGAGGTCCTACTATGGACACACAGAACCCCACACAATATGAGGCCCCACTGAGTATGTGATCTGTTGGGAGTGAGGCCCTATGGGGTGAGTCTCCTCAGTGTCCACCCTCTTCATGGAAGGAGCCCCAGGAGAGTCCCTCATTCCTCAGTGGAGAAGTTTCTACTTTGGGACCCCTACTGTGGGATGAAGTGTTGTGGGCACAGGAAACAGGCCCTTGGACCCCCAGGGGTCCCTGCTCTTCTGTCAGTGCCCCATGCTCTCCCTGACATAGGCTGCAGTAGCTTCGGCAGCCCTGAGGCTCCCTCTCTTCCCTGGTCACACTTTGTCCTTCATTGTGTGTCCACTCAACTTCCTATGGAATGTGTCACATGTTTATTTTTCATTGTTGCTCTGTGCCCATTTCAGTGATGGCCAATCCCTGGCACACAGTAAGTGCTTATTAATCAGCTAGAGGCTGTGGAATAGTCCCAGGCTTCTTCCTGAAAATTTCTTGGGATGGGCTTTGAAGGCTGAGTAGGAGTTCCTAAAAGCAGAAACTTCTGTGTTGTAGGTGGTAGGTGAGTTGGGGCTGGACGCAGGGAGGTCACATATGCATGTCCAGTGGTTCATGTGACTTTCAGGCTCACTGTAGTCCATTTTGGGCCTCCCGAATCGTCCTACCCCTCAACAGCCTGGATTCTATTCCTGACTCTTCCCTCTTGGTATGGGGCACCCTGTGGGAGCCGGGAGACCCAACCCTCCTCTGTTCTGGGCGTGGGGACTTGTATGTTTTGGCCTCTGTGCATAGTGTCCCCTTCTCTGCAAATTGCCTAGCATAATGGCTCAGCTGGGTTCTGGGCTTAAGAGAATTTCAATCCATTAAACACAAATGCTGTAGCTTGAAATATTTGTGCTGAAGCCTCCTGACTGTTCGTGCTGAGTGGGCTGCCACACAGCGCTCTAATTAGTGCCTGACAGGGAGCCTTTCTTGTCTCGGGTGCAGGGTGCTGGGGGACAGCTGTGATAACTTTGGCACCACCCGCCCACCGTGGAACCTAACATGGTTGGTCTAGATGAGGCACAGGCCTGCCGGGCAGGAGATTTCCTGGCCTGGGTGTGACTCAGCTCTCTGGGACAGTGGGGAGGGGCTGGCTGTTGGATTCACAGCTTCTCTGTGACCCGAGAGGAAATATGCCTCAAACTTCGGTTTAGCCACCAGAAAAGTGCCAGTGTCGGGAGAGGGTGGGATAACATCTCAGCTACCGAGTCTCCCCCTGCACCCATCATTCCCCCAAGTCTCTCCTGACCAGCCTGGCTTAGGATCTTGGGTCCTGGTGGATGTCGTGGCCACACCCCCAGTAGGGATTGAGAGAGGACATGGGAGCGTTGGGAGCCATGGGTGGGGCAGACATTCATCTGTCAGGACTGTCCTACAAAACCGGACAGCAGCTTCAAAAACAAATTCGTTGTCTCACAGTCTTAGGAGCCCAGGGTCAAGGTGTTTTAGGTGTGAGCTCTCTTGGGCTAGTACATGTTCCTTCCCCCTGTGTCTTCACACGGTCATCTCTGTGCATGTTGGCACCCTGATCTCTTCCCATGGGGACACCCTTCAAGGTAAGTTCAGTACCTTGCCCTGGAGGCCTCATTTTATCTCGGTCACTTCTGTGAAGACACTACATCTATAAGCAGTCACTTTCTGAGGCTCCCGAGGTTCAGTGTGTGGGTTTGGGGCACAACTCAGCATATAATAGAAGGGATAGAGGTGTCTGAGAGAGGAATAGCCTCAGTGGGGGGACACACCTCCCCAGGGCTGAATGAATGCTTGTGTTCCCAAAGTTCAAATGCTGGGACCCTCCTGCAGCAGGATGGAATCAGAGGTGGGGCTTGAGGTGGATTAAATGAAGCCAGGAGCCTCAAGAATGGGATTAGTGGTCCAGAGATTCAGCTCAGTGGTTCTGGTGCCTGCCTAGCAAGTGCAAGGTCCCTGGTTCGATCCTGGTAACCACATATAACAATGCAGGGCATCATGGCTCACGCCCACCAGCAATCAGTACCACATACCACAAAGCCAGGTGTGGTGGCTCATGCCTGTACTCCCAGCATTTGGGAGGCAGAAGCAGGAGTATTGCTGAGTTTGAGGCTTGCCTGGGCTACATAGTGAACTCAGGGCCATCCTGAACTACAAAGAAAGGTCCTGTCTCAAAAAAAAGGGATTAGTGCCCTGAGGAAAGCAATCCCAGGAGTCTGGTACCATCTGTAGACACAGGAGAAATTGGCCATCTACATCCAGGTGTGACCCTATCCCAATTCTGACCTTTAGCCTCCAGACTGGGAGACGTGCATAGTCATGACCCCCACCCTGGGTGCTGGGATTCCTCTAGGTCACATGCTTTCTGCTGCTGTCTGATCAGGAGAGGGCATTTTCCTCTAAGATGGGCATGTAGGACCCTAATCCACTAGCTGCCCAACCATGCCTACCAGTTTCAGTACTGTACAGTAGCCTCAGCATCTCCATAATGGCCTCAGCAGAGCATAGCTTGAGCAAGACCTGGGGCCCTGAATTTTAGGCAGTCTCTGAGGATGTGGCAGCTGTCATGTGTAAACGTCAGGCCGGGGCTGAGGCCCAGGCAGTGAGGGGCCTGGCTTTGGAGCAACAGTGGCTTTGGGGAACCCAAGCCCAGTTTGTTCCACTTAGAAATTAGAATTTCTAAGAGTACAGTCCAGTGTTTGAAAATGTCGCCACTGTTAATAACATAAGTAACAGAGAGGGGTTGGGGCCAAATCTGGACGACACCATATTCTAACTTCAAAGGCAGAGTAGCCTTTGGGGTCCAGAGGGGAGCTGTCTAGGATCTGGGGTGCTGGGTTAGGGTTAGCGTGGGTTTCCCCAAGTTCTGAAGAAAGATGCCTAGGGAGACCGGTCCTGGCCGGTTCTCAACTTACCATAGGGCCAAGAGCTTTCTCCTGTGGAGACTCTGCATGTCCCTTGTGGAAGGGACCATTCGGAGTGCTGTGGCAGTTCCAGTAAGCCATAGTCCCTACAGGCAGAGGAGAGTTGTAGTGGCTGGTCTGAACCCAAGAGTGGCAGATGTCGTGGGCAAGGGGTTCCTTGTGGCTGTAACCAACCTCCTAGCATTTAACAATGGGTAGAAGGCCCAGAAGACGGTGGGCCTGGTTCATGTCTCCTAGCAGCTGGTGGAGTCTGGGGTCAAGCTATGACCTTACTCCCAGTGCCTGAGACTCATTCTAGAATGTTTTAGATGCTACCCACTGGGGTGAAAGCTTCTGCTGGGCCTGGAGTTCTGTAGCAGAGGCCCTTGGGCCCCTGCATGCTACCCTGGTATGGGCCTCCCCACGTAGCAGGCAGCTGCCTAGGGGGTCTGGCTCCATTAGCCAGGGTTACTACTGCAGTCTGGAGTTTTGTCATGATGAGGGTCCCACGAGCAATGGTCAGAGAATGGCCCTTAAGCCCATTCCAGATGTGTGCCCTTTCCCTGGTACTGTGAGACCAAGTGAAGGGCCTGTGCGTGGGAGCTGTGCTTTTGGAGGGGCAGCTGGTGGGGGCTGCCACAAGGTGGCCTTCCTTCTAAAACAACAGTCTTCAGGCAGAGGGTAACGGGCTATGTGGGGACAAGGCCCAGGGACACTGCCAGGTATCAAACATGTCTCTCCATGGGCTTGTGTCAGGCATGACAGGGGTTTGCGTGCAGCACTGAGACCACAAGCCACCAGCAGTGTGTGGGGAACCAGGTGCTTGTGCTGCTGGAAAGGAGGGGCTGAACCCTACTTGGAGATGCCCCTGACCCTCAGTGGGGCAAATGGTCCACAGGACATGGGAGTGCTACAGTGGCTACTTCTGGCTTTGGATTGGTTGGATGCACGGTCTTCTTGAGCTGCCGTGTGATGTGGGATAGTAAAGTGGGGGCAAGGACTGATCTGGGGGCCTGGGCCAGACTGAGCCAGGCTGTGGGTTTGGAAGAGAGTTAAGGACTCGAGCAGTGAGAGGCCCAATGCAACCCATGACCTTTCCAAGACATTGTGGCTGTACTGTGTGGGGCTCTAGCTCAGTCTCATCCCAGGATGCTCCCGGACAGTGCATCCAGATGACTGACCCGGTTTTCCTATCAGCTTCCTAGCCACACTGGAGGGTGAGGCTGGCAGGGGCGCTCCAGGCCCTGTTCCCATGGAAGGAGTGCCCAGTTGCCCCTGGGGCCGCTAATTTGGGCCCCGGGCAGTTGTGCAGTGGTGCTCGAGCAGTTATTTCTGGCCCAGAGAATTCCAGCAGCGCCGGCCCGGAGGGCCTGTCTGTGGGCAAGCAGCCACCTTCCCCAGAGTCTCACTCTGTTCCTTCTGCCCCATCTCTCCCTCTCAGGACCCTCTAGGGCATGGGGTGAGCAGAGCCCCTGTGAACAGGGATGTGGCTGAGAAGGAGAATCCTGCCCCGGTGAGATGGGGAGCCCTGGTGCACCCCTGCAGGCCCCAAGCCAGAGCTGTGACACAGAGACCAACTAGGAGGATCTGGAAATAAGGGCGAGAAACAGGATGGGGCTGGCTTCACTTTCCCATAGGACATTCCTGGGGAGCTGTGGCTCTCCTGGTGTCTGCTGGCATTGCTGCATGCTGCCACCAAGTGGCTGGCAGGGTGTCCGTGCTGCTTCCCTGCCTGCCCAGCCTGCTTTCCTGCTGGCTGGTGACTGGAGCTGGGCATCAGGCACTTTTCCACTCAATTATCCCTTGAAAAGATCCCAAATCAAGCAGTGTATTAAGAGCTAAGCAGAGACATTAGCACTCTCCCTAATTAGCCTGGTTTTAAAAATTGAGCCCGGTTAGAGGGAACCACGGGCATGTGCTGCAGTGTGTTTATGAGCAAACTGCCTGCTTCCCTGAGGGTGGGGGCTACCTCCTGAGAGAACCCACATCTCACCATTGTTCTGAGGTCTGGAAGTGAGTGCATCCACAGGTGCAGCACCGGAGAGCACATAAGCGGGGCCTGGCTGGCTGGGATCTGGGTGCTTCTCACCTTCCCTGCACACTAACCAGGGTGAGAGTGACTCGAGGCTGGATCCTCAGGGTGACTGCCCTGGGGTTAGGGTTACACCTGGAGTTACAGGAGACCACAGGCCACCAGCATGCCAACCTAAGTGCGGGCAGCTTGGGAGGCAGAGAGACATGGGGCATAAGTCTCTGAAGGCCACTGGCATGGGAGAAGCTAGGAGGGAGAATGTTCTAGCAGCCAGGGCCAGTCATTGGTGGGGTGATCTGTCTCTCAGCTGAAGGCACTTTCCCATAGCCCTACCCCCTTCCTCTGTGACCCAAGCCTCTGGAGAACAAACAGCTCCATGTTGGGCTGGCTCCCCTCAGTCCCCACCCCCAGCCCAGAGAGCCTCGAGTGAGTCACATGGGCTGGGAACTGACTTGCAGGACACACTTCCTGGGCCAGGCACAGTGTAGGATGTGGGGTCAGGGTCTCCACAATGGAATCTCTGAGCAACGAGTAAGTTAGGCTTCTTGTGGCAAGGGAGGGCAGTGGCCAGAGGATGGGACAGGCTGAGTGCCCCCCAGGGGAGGTGGAGTCCTGGCAAAAACAGCCCCAGGGCAAACCCTAACCCTCACAGATCCTTTCTATGAACACAGCTAACAGTTGGTATTGCTGAGCTACCAGCCTTGGAGCAAAGCTGAGGAGAAACCTGTGGGGGACTTGGCCATGGAGTCTTCAGCCAGGCTTTTGTGAGTGACCCTGAGCAGCTGCCAGGTCCCCCAGTGGTAGGTAGGTGGATCTGTACCTCAGTGCCAGGTGACTGGCTTCCAGGAAGTTCTGGACTTGGCCAGCTGACCCAGGGACAGAGTCAGAATAGTACAGTGGTACAGTGCTGTCCCCAAGGTGGGGATAACTGGGGGACGTGGAACTGCTGCCCTAGGCGGGCTCACTGTGCAGAGGTGCTCTGTAGTAAATGAGGCATGTCTCCTAGTGACTCCCACAGGACCATGTAATCCCCTGTCCCTTCAGGCAGCCCGCCCCTTTCCCAAACATAAGTGAGTCCCCTACACGTGTCTTCCCCCAGTGAAAACCCTGGGGATTCTGGTGTGAGCTAGGAATCCCCTCCACCCATCCTGTCTCCAGGTTCCTCCTCACCTATCAGCAGATTGTTGCCATGGCAACTGCTTGGTGAAGGGAAGCTTCTTTCCTCTCCACATACTAGCAGGGTGGCCCGCTCCAGGCCTCATAGAGACAGGACAAATACCCTTTGGGGCTTTTGAGATCTTTGGGGGTCTCAGTGCTGGAAGCTCCCCTGGGCACTGCCTTGCCTTGTAGGCTTGGAGTTTGGGTCACCTCCCCCAAGGCTGGGACCTATCTAGGGTCATGGTAGGACACAGAAGTGGGTCTGGGGGCTTTGTCCAGGCCCTGAGGACAGAATGGACTAGTCCTGGCCCCAGTTCTGCCCCAGTGGCTCAAGCATCTAGAGGAAGGGTCTATGGGGCAGGGAACTGAAAGGACAACTGGGCAAGCCTGGGGCTCCTTCTAGGGGTACTAAAGGACCAGGCCCCTCTCCCTGTGACCTTCCCTTGTTTCAGCCTCCTAATCTCAGCCATGCTGCTCCATCCTGCCCCATTGTAAGCCTGTGGAGGTAGAAGAGCAAGCTTCATCCACCTGGAGTAAGGTCCACCTTTGCCAGGCCAGTCCCTGCCCAGCATCCCTTCCTGTCCAATACCACCTAGGAGCAGCTTGCCTGCCATATGGTGCTGTACAGCCTGGCCTCCTCTCAGGGTTTCCCTGACATGTGTGGCCACTGGCGCCCCAGTGTTGGCATGGTAGGCCCTGTACCCTGACAGAGATATCCATGGTCACTTGCATGGAACCACAGTGGTTTCATGCTGCTAGGGAGACCTCCCTATTGGCTGAACAGGCAACTCTAGGGAGTAGCAAAGAGTTGGGTCCTAGATGCAGCTAGGGCTGGGTGGATTCAGACTCTAAAGGGCTCTGGTTGGGACTTGTTTTTTTTGTTGTTGTTTTGGTTTGGTTTGGTTTTTGGTTGGGACTTCTTGTGTCCAGGCTACAAGGGAGGCACAGCAGGTTTTGTGGCAGGGGGAATGCCTTACTTGACTCTTTATTCTAGAGGCAGATGCTGTGGGCAGCTTTGACAAGGGAAGGGATGTCCCAGGATAACACGTGGTGGGCCTGCTGTGTGGCAGTCTGCACCAAGAGGCTGGGGCTGGAGACAGACCTGGAGTCGGGAGCCATTCGCAGTGGTAAAGGCTGTGGGAATGAATAAGCTCCCTGGGCCTTTGGAGGGTGGGAGGGAAGTCCAAAGGGTGAGGTCAGGCAGTTCAAGGAGAACAGTGATACAGGAGCACCTGAGCCCCCAACACTGCTGGGGACAGACCCT
This sequence comes from Thryonomys swinderianus, assembly GCA_004025085.1. Classification (NCBI taxonomy): domain Eukaryota; kingdom Metazoa; phylum Chordata; class Mammalia; order Rodentia; family Thryonomyidae; genus Thryonomys; species Thryonomys swinderianus. The sequence goes on along the minus strand of PVIC010038089.1, from coordinate 3,720 downwards.
GGCAACAGGAGTGTTGAAGGGCACATGTACACACACAACTTCCTGTCTCCTGGTGTTTGTCAGCCCCTAGTAGGTCTCTCTTATTCATTGCTGGGAGGCCTGAATCTTCAAGTAATGGCCACAGATAGCCAGTACTGCAGAGAGAACCTTAACTTGTTAACCTCACCAACCGCTTGATCAGCCAAGGGTGCACTTGAGGTAATTGTCCTCATTATCTGGGCTGTGTGCCAGCGGCTACCCTGCTAGGTCCAGCCTGGGGTTAAACATTCATGGAGGCTCTGCCTAGAGCCTTGGGTCCCTTTCGCCACAGATTCATGCTGATACCCCCCTACTATTTACCCTTAAGTCCTGCAGGCTCTAATACATGACTCTACCAATGGGGCTTTCAGTCCCAGTCCCAGTTCCAAGCCCCCAAAACCAAACTACCCCTCCGGTGGGTACCTCTCTAAAACCCCAAGATCAGGAGTAGATCCTGCCCACAACAGTAGATGACAGGTTCCCTTGGAAGTGACCAAGTCCAGGACCCTCCACCCCCACTCCACTAGGGTATCAGGCCTGGTCTGAATTGGGGTTAATGAGGCAGGTGTACCTTGTCACCTCATGAAGCAGGTTTCTGGCCTTTGAAGGTGCCCCCAGGCTCCATGTCCTAGGGAACCCAACCCCAGCTGTGCCCTCCAACCCCAGGTCTCTTACCCTTGTTCATCCTGAGTCCTGGAGGAGCATCATTGCTGGTCTCTAGGTCCTGGCTTTCTTCAAAAATGCTGTTCCCCTGCAAGTAGGGTCATTATCAGAGAGCTGAAGGGCATAAATGGATATATGCTGGGGTACATATTGGCCCTGCAGGCAGCTTGCATGAGGGTTGAGGGGGATGCTGTGGCACCTAGAGATTCACACGACAGATGGATGGGGTCCCACCCCCATGCCTGCCTGGCTACTGGGTCTCTCATTCTTGGTCCCCATGGAGCTTAGAGAATGGCATCTGGCTGGGGCTGCAGCCAGGCAGAGCTGTAGTTCAAAAGAAAAAACTTGATCCTTGGACTGCTGTGGTGGTTGAAGTGTGGTTCCAGGACCATGAAATTAGCCATTATAAAGCCAGTGGTTCAGCAGTGTTTAGTGTGTTTGTGGTGTTGTGCATCCCCCACATCCCATAGCTCTACAGGATTTCAAGCTTCCCAAAGGGAACCCCTTCCAACTAGTGCCCCCAGTATGTGCCATCTGCTCTGTTTCTGTGAACCTGCTCTTTTTAGATGGCTCATAGAGGCAGAGTCACACAACCCAGGAACTTTTGTGTCTAGTTTCTTGTGCAGCTTTATAAACTCAGGTAGGGAAGGTTTCAAGCCCTGTTTTCAAGGCTGAGTAATATTCCATCATTTAGATGGACCATATTCTCTACTGATAGACGTTTGAGTTGTCTATACCTGTGGCTATTATGATCAGTGGCACCATGGACACACATGGACACATGTGCACAACATGTTTCCTGTTGACCTCAACATATCCCTCCACCTGGCACCTTCTACTCACATCTTCCTGGACATATAACATCCTGATTTATCTGTACTCTGGTGCATGTGTGTGAGAACAGAAAGGATATTGTGTTGTTCTGTATAAACAAGGCTGCAGATCTGCCTTCCTGAACTTCCCAGTTACGCCCCATGTGTTCCGGATGTCACCATCTGTCCTGCCGAGGCACCCGTGGGATTGACCCTGCCACTTCAGCTTTTCTCTACACATTGTGTCCTGGTGCTTGGTCATCATGGAGGAATCTCAATGGGCCCTGTGGCTGGATAGACCTCAGAGGGATCAGTCCCCTCAGTCCCATGAACTCACTGGCACTTTGGGACTGTCCCAGTCCTAGGGGTCTAGTGGAAAGCTGCATCCACAGAGTCTGCCAGCCATACCCTGGTTGGGTTATTTGATACTGGACCAGAAGCTGTCATCCTCTTGTGAAAGGCACAAGGACCTGCTCAGATGCACATGGGCTGACAGGTGCCTTGCTTCACACTAGACTGCTGTCCTTTCCACTGAATGGGGTTCCCCCATGAATAAGCATGTATCTTCTTGAGCAAATTGAAGGGATAAACACCCCTAAGAAGGATGTGAGTAAGCAGAAAGCATGACATGTGGGTGGTAGGCAGGATCCAGGCTGCAGAACAAGCAGGGAAAGGTAGCCTCTCCATCCCTTAGAACAGGAAAAACTTGGTCCAACTGAGAGTCCATTGGAAGAGGAGATCTACAGAGCTGGGTGTGTGACCCTCTTTATGACAGGCAGTATGAGTGTAGGTGTCAGGCTTGGCCCCTTTTGCCCTGGACACCCCAGCTCCACCACCTTAGCTTGGGGCTCACATACCAAGCTTTTGTGGATTTGGCCCAATGAAGCTCAGCTGGCTGAGCAGATTGCTCCGGGAGCAGTGGGCAGGGCTGAGATGGCTTTGTGATCCTCCCAACAGCAAGGCTTTGTGGCATCCATCCAGATTTCATGAAGCACACCAGCAGGGAGCCTCCTGACCCTGGGGGCCACTCTGATCTTGAAGGGCTGGGTAGCAGCCAACCCTGGCCTGCCAACTGCCCACCCCCTAGCATGGATCTGCTTCCATTGGTCTCAGGGTCTACAGTCCGCATGTGAGAGTGTGCCCCTGACCATCTAAGTGAAGGACAGCAGCACTAACCTGTGGAGATATTCCTTTCCCTACAAATAGATGCCTCAGTGTGGGGAAGAGTGATAGCCTGTATCTATGTCAGGAGGATTCAAGGTCCTGTGCATTGTTGTCTAGAGGGGTCTGTATGGGTCCCCTCAGCACCCAGAAGAAAAAGTGTCATGACCTTCACTATACAAATGGGGAGACTGAAGCTCAAAGAAGCTAAGGGGCTTGTAACATAGTCAGGATCAGACTATTCCCAACTCCATTGTGGGATGTCACTGGGGTGGTAAGTGGCTCCAACCTGGGAGAACCCCCAGGCCTGCAGCTTGGAGGCCACACTAAGCTGCATGTAGACAAGGAACATTGAGGTTTGGGTGGTGTAGACAAGGAACATTGAGCAGGCCTGTCTAAGGACCCCTGCTTGCTTCACAGGACAGGATATCCTCTGGGGCTTTTCTGGCTCTAGGTGACCTTGGTGCAGAAATGCTGATGTCCACTTAGGTTTGTGACTCAGCACAGGGGCATGCAACTGCTAAGTTCCTACACCTGGAGCAGGACAAGGTGGAAAGGCCATCATTGTCTTCTAACACATTGTGGCCCTGTGGGTTACCGTGGAGCGAGAGTGTAGATGGATGCAGTGGTTTCCTAGAAAGGTACCCTTCTCTGCTCATTGGGGCAGAGGGTGGTGTGCTTCCCAATACCCCTCCTGCCCCTACACCTGCCCTTTCTAGACTTGCTCTGTACCCAGCCCTGCACTCTGTGGACATGCCCAACAGGATAGCTGTTTCAGCACCAGGGACAGCACCCAAACCCCGCCCGCCTCCTAACCTCTTTATGAGGCTGTTTGGTTTGTGGTTTTGCTTTGTTTTGCAGTATTGGGCTTGAAAGACATGTGAACTCTCTTACTGAGCTGCATTTCTAGCCCTTGTTATTTTATATTTGTTGAGTCAGGGTCTTACTAAGTTACCCAGGTGAGACTTTAACTCTGGAACTTGCAAACTTCTTGCCTCAGTGCTAGGATTACAGGCGGAGACCACACACTGGTTTAGGGTTGCCTTTTTCCTTCCCTCCCCTCCCC
>PVIC010038088.1:0-10811 GCA_004025085.1 Thryonomys swinderianus | reverse complement strand
GGCACATGTTCAAGACACAAGTTCAAGCCCAGCCTGGGCAACTCAGTGAAAGCTTGTCTGCACATCAGACATGCTTCGGCAGGCCTGGAGATGCGGTTCAGTGTGAAGCTTCAGGCTTCAGGCCCCAGTTCCTGTACTGGCGGTCTATGGGCAGACGGTGGGACAGATTCTCTCTCAGTAGATCCTCTTTTAAAGGGATCAGGAGTAGAGTAAGGGAGAACAGAGGCCTGATTTTACAAAATAGACCAAGATACACGAGAGAAGGGTTTCTGTCCTTGGGACAGGTGCAGGGAAAAGCACTTACTAGGGGTTGAAGTGTGGTGGGCTTCAAAGAACCGCAGAGTGGTGGCTGGGTGGGTGTCTTTTCTTCTCTCTCTCTTTTTTTTTGCCAGTGATTTTTAAGAACTCCAGTTGTAATTCTCTTCAATGCAGGTCCCGATCAGATACCCCTCAGGGAAGAATTTGAGCAGATTATGCTGAAAGCTATGCAGGAATTCACTCTGAGAGAGCGAGCCCTGCAGGTGGGCCCCTCCTGCGCCCCCGTGTCTCCAGGACAGCTCCCCTGGCTTGCGAGGTTAATTGCCAGCGTGTCCCAAGACTTGGTTCACGTGATTGTGACCCAGAACTCCTTGGCTGAAGGCATTTCAGAGACCTTGAGAATCCTCAGCGAAATGAGACGCTACCAAAGGCTTCCAGATTATGTCGTAGCAATCTGTGCCTCAAAAATCCGAGGAAATGAATTTTGTGTGGTGGTATTAGGTAAGTTACTTTTCGCTATTTATTTAATGTATCTGATCATCAGTTGTGAGGAAAGTGGTTATGGGCCTTGGTAAACTGCTCCAGCCTGAATTCTTCCTCCTAATTTTAACTTCTCCTTTCCTCCTGCCTCACTGTAGCTCTCAGATTGGCCAGCACCACTGTCAGCTGGCTCTGAGAGTGTTCTTTCAGAGCTCACCCACGTAACAGATACCCTCGTCACATGTTATTTTGGTCCTTACAAAAGGTCTGGAAAAGTAACACGCTGCCATGTGACACAGCTGGTGCCACCAGGGGCCCATGCGCATTAGTCAGATTACCAGAATGTAGCTCGTGGTCCCCCCTTACTGAAGACTCTTTTAGAATATTAACCCTAGAGGCTGCGTTCTGAAGGTCAGTACATCATGAACTGTGCAGGGCCTTTTCCCGCCGTTCTGTGCTGACTTCCTACTAGGCACCACCCTGTGTAGCCATTGCAACTAACTTGTGCTTCTCTGTGGTCTATTCTGAGCGGCACTCACCTTTTTCTACACACGCCACCCTTTGGAAAGACCTGTCTGCCCATCCCTCTGTGTTGCTTGTGTTGTTAGAAAACATCACCAGATGGTGTGGTACATTAATTATTGTCAGATTCCTTCATAAAAATAACAAGTCTTAGGGGCCAGGAATTTAGCTCACTGGTTCCCGCGTCTCCCTTGCAAGCACAAGCAAGGTCTCAAGTTTGATCCCCGGCACCACATACTACAGTACTAGGCATGGGGCTCATACCTTTAATCCCAGCACTCGGGAGGCAGAGGCAGGAGGACTGCTGAATTTGAGGCTTGCCTGGGCTACACAGTGAGTTTGGGGCCAGCCTGAACTACAAAGTGAGACCCTGTCTCAAAAAATTTAAAAAAAAAAAGTTTAAATTTAAGACAAAGATATATGACCATGCAAAAACAATTTCATAGTTTTTCATACTTTCCTCTAGTCTTTGAAAACATGCCTGTGTGCATCTTCACAGGTAGAAACTCCAGTACTTCATTCTGTTATAAACATTTTCTATTGTTGTCTATAGTCTTTAAGTAAACATTTCAAACATCTGGTGATTAATTGTCTGCATCTCTTGACCCACTGTGCTTTTCGAAGCCAAGGGCCTGTCGTACATGCGATAGCTAGCATCCCAGAGAGTGTGTGTCCTGCTGACGGGCCCTTCCCTCTTTTCTGTTCTTCAGGTCAGCATCAGTCTCGGGCTCTGGCAGAGAGCATGCTCACCACAAGTGAGTTTTTGAAAGAAATTAGTTATGAGCTCATCACAGGAAAGGTCAGTTTCCTGGCATCACATTTCAAAACTACATCATTAGGTGAGTGGCTGTAAGGCTGGGTGACAGTGCCAGTCTCTAACTGCATGCATAACTATCCGAGGGTAACCCTCAGCCTGTCGGGATGAATGTGGGGCTGAAGCTGCCAGCTGATCTTCTCTTTGCAATAGTTTGTCCTCAGAACTCTGACTAGTCCACAGGAAGTAGGCATGGTCTGCAGGATGGCACGTAGGTACTGGGATCAAAGCTTCTCTCCACCCCTTTGGTGAATGACTTGGATGTATCTTTCTCTCTCCTCACACCCCGTGCTCTCATTTGTCATGTGGAAAGCAAGTAATCCTATCCTGTCTGCCTTGGATGCTATACAGGTCCAGGGAGACACAGCATGTGAAAGTGTTTCTGTCAGAAATATGCCAGCAATGGGGCTGGAGATTTAGCTCAGTGGTTCCGGCACCTGCCTAGCAAGCGCAAGGTCCCTGGTTCTGTCCCTGGTAACCACATGCAACAATACCAGGTGTGTGACTCACACCTACCGGCAATCAGTACCACACACCACAGTGCCGGGCGTGGTGGCTTACATCTGTCATCCCAGCATTCGGGAAGCAGAGCCAGGAGGATTGCTGAGTTCGAGGCTTGCCTGGGCTACATAGTGAGCTCAGGGCCAGCCTGAACTACAAAGTGAGACCCTGTCTCTAAAAAAAATAACAAAAGAAAAGAAAAGAAATATGCCAGCAAGGATGGCCCTTGCTGTAGAGACCACTGGGCATAAACTCTGACATGAGCTGCTGGCTGGCCCACAAGCCTCAGGGAAAACTGGAGATGAGGAGGAGGACACAGCATTTCCCTCTTTGTAAACTTTTTATCTCCACTTTATTTTGACACAGGCGATGACCTGGACAGGCTGCTAGAAAAAATGCAACAAAGAAGGGGAGAAAGTGTCATCACCCCTTTCAATGGAGACCTCAGTGAATGTGTGTCACTGCAGGAGGCTGCTGCTATGGTTCCCACGCAAAACCTGGGTAATGTTGCCTCAGACTAAGAGGAGGAAGGTAGTCCTTGGGACAGACATTGTCCAAGCTGAGTCACTGAGGGTTTGGGAAGTCCGGAGCCGCAGACCACAACAGGTCACCTTTTGTTGTCTGCATAACAAATCTGGTTCAAACGAAAAATGTCAGGGCCGGGGATTTAGCTCAGTGGTTCCCGTGTCTGCCTGGCAAGTGCAAGGTTCCAGGTTTGATTCCTGGTACCACATACCACCATGCCGGGCATGGTGGCATGAAAAAAAAAAAAAAAAAAAAAACAAACCCAGTGGCCTGGTTCAAAGGCCTTCATTTTAGTAGTCTCCTAAAATTAAAACCAAATTCAAATACTTTATCTAAAATGGTCTCTTTTTCCCTATGAAGTTCCAGGATCCAGTGTTTTTAATTTTTTCTTTCTCTCCACCAGCCCTGCCCAGAAAGCTGCTGTGCTTGCTGAGGACCTAGAATCTAGACTGCTACTCGCTCGCTCACTTTCTGACTTGTACAGCCCACGTGATCTCAGGGAGAGCACTGTAGCAGCCCCTCCCCCGCCTAGGACAAGTCAGGGGCCCTGGGCAGAGCATGAGCCAAGTGGGATGAGTCTAGTCTTTAGATCAGATCCCTTTGGGTTAAATTCCTTCTCTGTTCATTGATTTACAGAGTAAACAGGCAAGAACAGGAAAAGAACGAGAGAAAGAATAGGTAGGAAAAAGGTCCGCATAAGCTGCTGCTGAGCAATTTTGCCGTCCTGTGTAGAGATGCAGCAACTAACTATACACCAAGCTCACCTTGGGCAGTAGCATAGCCTGGCTTGGCCTCAGCCTGGTCCTTAAACAAATGTGTTTACCCCTGGTGGTGTTTGGTAATAAAGTGATCATCAAGACTATTAAAATGTGTTTATATTGTTTTGAATTATTAACAAATACAGAATTTAAATATTCCCCAAGTACTTATAGATCCAGTACATACAGAAGCACATAGCCTTGGTTTCCTGTTTACAACATGTTGCTTAAAGATAATTTTGTATTAACTCAAACTTCAAAATCTGCTAAGATAAATCCTATAGACTTACCTATATGTTTAGACCTTACCCTTCAAAGCTATGAAATACAGGAAATAGCAGGCTAACTGTATCAGCAGGCAGACTTGCTGTGCCGGTAGTCTTTGTAGGCAAAAAACTAATTCGGATTTTTTCAGTGTTGGGGATCTAACCCAGGGCCTTGGACCTGTGAGGCTAGCGTGCTACGTGGGACTGCACCCCGTCTCACACTACAGTGTTCAACTTGGGCTCTGCCACGGTTCTCTCTGCCTGAGGCATTGCCTCTGCTACATCACAGCTTGATTTTAGAAAACATTAATAAACACAGATTCTTTAGGTCCCTGTGACTGTGTCAAAGGCCAGTGCGTGTTCCTGATAAAGAGCAGCCCTTAAGGCCAGAGTGGCAGCTGCTTGCTGTCACTGGAAGCTCTGAAAGGTTTGCCAACACTGTCGTAAGGGATCGAAGACTTCCAGCTCAGGCGCTGCCTTACGCAGCCTGTTTCTTTCACCCTGTGTGGACCTGCGTGCGGACATACCGGAGGCCGAGTGCCTGATTACAGATGCAGTGAAAAGCTCGTGACAGGCACAGGGTATCTGGACAGTGTCGTATCATATAGCGCACACTGAAAGGCCAGCCGGCTGCGTCACAGCTCTGTCTCTTCAGAAAGTCCTGGCCTCAGTGCTGGCACAGGCGGTAGCACGGTCCTGCCAGATCACAAGTGCTGGCAAAGTCCAGTCGAGCAGGTAGAAAGGTGACCTCCGTCATCTGGTCCCTGGAAGAGGAATTCCAGGCCATGTCGCTGCTGGCTTGCCGCAGAGCGCCTGCGGGCTGGGATGCCATCCAGAAAGGCAGCCGCGTGGTCCGAGCTGCCCTGTTACCTCCTTCCAGAGCCGAGCTGAGCCCCGACGGTAGCCGGTGCCGAGATCCCCAAGGTCGCCCACCCTGCTCGGTCTGTTAGGAGTCCCGGCTCAGCCCCGAACTGCAGTCTGCCTGCACCGTGGCCACCTGGGCCTGGGGCATCTGTAGGGCAATCCATCAATTTTAAGATTGTGATTTTTGTAAAAGTACCACATCTAGCTCCTTTGGGGGCCTGACAAATCCATGAAAACTTAATAGCAAATGAGAAACGTGAGTAGAATTCTTGGTGACGGAGCACGAATTACTGTGCTTTTATGTCCCTCTCTGGACTCACAGTGACCAATCCAGCAGTGAATTAATCTTGTTTTCATAACTCTTTTTAATTTTAGATTTAGATAATGAAACCTTCCACATTTATCAACCGCAGCTTACAGTTGCCAGAAAACTCTTATCCCAGGTGTGTGCCATTGCGGACAGTGGCAGCCAGAGCCTGGACCTTGGCCACTTCAGCAAGGTGGACTTCATCATCGTCGTCCCGAGGTCGGAGGTTCTGGTCCAGCAGACTCTGCAGCGGGTTCGACAGTCAGGTAAGAGCAGACCCGCTAAGAGGACTCCAGCCAGGCCCAGGGCCAGATCCCTGTGCCTCTTTCTTTGGTTTAACCTCGGGTTTGCAGAACCTTGAGCATTCTTCAGTAAGAAACCTCAAGAGAGCACTTGCCTGGTACTCACCTGTAAGTTGCTCCTCGAGGTGCTCTGCCTCCTCCCTCCAAAGTCAAGGGTGGTGATCTGCGTGCTCACCACACACTGGAAAGTCCATGGCGTGCGCCGTTGTCCTGGACCTGCCTGCTCATTCACAAAGAGGGGTTTCCGCAGGGAGAGGACAGGCCTGTGCAGAGGACAGAGTCCAGCCCACCTGATCTCCTCGCCGTGCAGACACTCAGGCCCCACAGGTGCCTTCCCAGCCCGTGAGCTCATTGCTAGCACGTTTCAACCTAAAAACCAGAATCTCTTCCTCCTCTTTTATGTTATCAAAGAAGGAAAGGAAAAAAAAAACACACACAATGTAGGGTGGGGCAGAGATTTAGCTCAGTGGTTCCAGCACCTGCCTAGCAAACGCAAGGTCCTGAGTTAGATCCCTAGTAACCACATGCAACAATGCCGAGTGTGGTGACTCACACTTATAATCCCAGCATTCAGGAGGCAGAGGCAGGAGGATTGCTGAGTTCAAGGTTTGCCTGGGCTACACAGTGAGCTCAGGGCCAATCTAAACTACAAAGTGAGACCCTGACTTAAAAAAAAAAAAATTGAAATAAGCGGACAGGGAAAAATATGTTCCCAGAAAATGTAAAAGGATAGAGAACAAAAATTTTACAAGTCAGTGGTATTATCTGTTATCAAAAATAAAAGGGCCAGGAATTTAGTTCAGTGGTACCACACCTGACTGGCAAGCACAAGGTCCTAAGTTTGACCCCTGGTACCAAAAAATAACATAACATAACGTAGCAAACATCTCATCACATCACATCAATAACATGCTGGGGATCACAAAAAGCTGAGATCCGAGTGTGGTGGCACATGCCCAGCCCTCAGGAGGCAGAGGCAAGAGGGTCTCCTCAAGACGGAATCTAGCCTGGGCTACATAGTGAGACCAGGGCTGATCTAAGGAAACTAGGTTTAAAAGGGAAATCGTGAAGGTCATGGTACTTCCAGTCACCTTCTTCGAGAGAAACACACACACACAGATTTTAACTAGAGAATGAGTCATTTTTTGCACCATATTCTAGTTTCAGTGTATTTGAAAATAGGAAACAGAAAGATGTCAGACATGCATAACTTGCAGCCTATGTGCTCCACGCCTATCATACAGCGTCTCTGAGTTTATCTTTGGACAGGTCACCAGGGAAGAGTGTTGAAATACACGTTCCCTGGGCGTCCGGGCAGGCTGCGGGCTCCAGGCTCTGGGAAGCACACTCCGCATAGCATGGCTGTGTAAAAACTCCCCTTGTTAGTTCTAGGAGCAAATGAGCTGCCTGAAAAGGGATTTCCTCCTCCCCTGCACCCTGTCTTGGGGCTGTGCCCAGCACCTCGCAGGGACCCTCAGCCGCGGCTGGCGGACACCCGAGTGCAATCTCCTTTGTCACCTCTAAGTGCCAAGCTATAAAATGACCTCTTGGAAATACTGACGTGAAAGTGAGAAGTGACAGAGGACGAATGTGTGTCGCAGCCCTCCCTCCACGAGCCAGTGAGTGCTCCGCTCTCAGCTACCGGCTGCTTCTGCCTTTGCTTCCTGCCCTTCTGCCGAGGAGGGGGGGTGGGTCCCAGGCCCTGGGCATTTCATCATCTCTTACATATCTTGTTGCTCCGTATGCCTTCTTTTCTAGGAGTTTTTCTTGCACCTAATTTAGGAAATCGCCACCCTCAGAAATTGGTCTTTGCAGCCCTGTCCGCTGCGATCTGATCTCCCAAGTCCAGCAGGCCTGTCACAGCACCTGTTGGAAGGGACAGAGTCATCGCAGGGCCTCTTCCTGAAATAGGTTCTCGGAGACTTGGTCTTTGACCTTGTCTAATAAATCGAAGCCCCTCGAGAAAACCTTGCACTTTTGACAAATGGAGAAGCCATATAGATCTTTTATTCTTTGTCAATAACCTCAGGTTTTTTTCTTTTTTTTTAGCCTCAGACTTTCCTACAATGAGTTTTTTAAAAGATGGTCATCCCTTAGAAAAGTCCCAGAATGCAACCTGTTATATAAGCTTAGAAGCTAGAAAAAAAATAAGTGTCATGGACAGGTTTGGAAAAGGAAAGCATGTTTTGATGACTATTCACATGTAAATTTGGCATATCCACAGAAATTTTTCCTGTGAAAGTAATCACTTTTATGTATTTCAAACAAGTTTCTGGGCTAGCAGCAAGTATAAGGTCTTGGGTTTAAGCCCCAGCACCAAAAAAGAAAAAAAAGATAAAATAGCTCATTTTTATTATAGAAAAACATAACTGTGATATTAGCTTGACAGATTAAGAAGCAAGGTGAGAAAGCACAGACCTTTGTGGGCGAGGGTGTTGCTTCGTGGTGGTGTGTGCCTAGCACGCTTGGGCCCTGGGGCCTCAGCAGCCCCCCACCCCCCGAGTGTTAAAGTTAACCCAGGCCTGGCTGTGAGCAACATTTTTTTTTTTTTTTTTTTGAGACAGGGTCTCACTTTGTAGTTCAGGCTGGCCCTGAGCTTACTATGTAGCCCAGGCAAGCCTCGAACTCAGCAATCCTCCTGTCTCTGGCTCCCGAGTGCTGGGATGACAGGTGTGAGCCACCACGCCCAGCACTGTGGTATGTGGTACTGATGGCTGGTGGGTGTGAGTCTCCACGCCCAGCATTGTATGTGGTTACCAGGATCGAACTCAGGACCTTGCGCTTGTGAGGCAGGCGCCGGAACCACTGAGCTAAATCCCTGGCCCGTGAGCAACATTTTTAATGAGTGTATCGTATTCCATATTATGACTGCACCCAAATTTATTTATCTTGCTATTTCAGTGCCTCAGCATTCTTAGCCACATACCAGTGGATAGAAAAGAAAAGCCCATATACATGGTAAATGTAACAGTAGTTGTGCAGGGCAGAGATTATTCATTAAAATACCTCCTAAATATCATAGCTATTAAAATGGAAAGAGTTGAGGGGAAATCTAATTGAGCTCCTTCATCCTCTCTGTCAAGGATAGCTTGGCTTCTTCGGGGTAGCAGTGGGAGTCACGGAAGGCAAGGACTGTTTTCTCATCCTTGAAAAAAGCTGCCTTCATCCTAGTGCCTTGTTTGATGCCTGTTTCAAAGTATAAGATTAAAAAAATATAACAGTGCGAGGGCCCTAGGTTCAGTTCCCAGATGTGCAGGTAACAGATCTGGGGGAGGTGATCCTAGCAAACCCCTCTGTCCCAGATGGAAGACACAGTGTGACTGAAATGAGGTACTCAGCCAAAGCTCCGCTAATTGCCTTCAGAGCTCACTGGCCTTGCAGGCTTTCTGTGTCCCTGCGGCCCAGAGACATCTGCGCTCTCTCCTGTGCGGGAGAAGTCTCCACCCGCATCGCACCGGTGTAACTGAACTTGTCCCCGTGTCTCCAGGGGGATACCCCAGCCAGCGTCCAAGCGCGTTCAGTTCCGTAGCCTCACACACCTGACCCTGCCTGCAGCCACCTGCCTGCCTCGTACTCTAGGCCCTGCCAGCCCTGGCTCCTCCACGCAGACGCTCCCGGCGGCAGGCGGCAGGCGGCTTTGCCACGCAGACGCAGTGTTGGACTCTGTGCAGGGCGGGATTGTTCCCAGGGACTGCAGTGTTGATCGAGGCGTCTGTCATGGCCACTGCTTTCCCCCTGGGGCTCCTTCCATCCGTCCAACCCCCTACTCTAAATACACACCAGGGGAAGAGGTGGGCGAGGTGGAGGCTGTGAAGACAAAGTGAGACCCTGTCTCACGTGCACACAGCACACACAAGCCTCCGCTGACCCTCCCGGCCCCCTGCGCCCGCTCTAGCCAGCTGCCCCTCCGGGAGCTGCCTGGACTCTCCCTCTGCCCTGTCTCCTACGACAGCACAGCCCCTGCAGCCTGCCTGCCACTCTCGCTCCGTGATCCTGGCCTGCTGGCAGCACCGTGCCCTCCTCTCAGCTGCCAGGACGTGTCGCCTTACCCCGCCTCTCGGGACCACGGCTCACATGTGTCCCAGGGGTCCCCCTCATGGCGCCCAACACACTGAGTGTGGTTTTGTGTCTTACCGGCTCCCCACGTTAGCAGAAAGTGAAACATGCTGAGGACATGACTGTTAGGCCAGTGGCCAGACAGATCCTTCATAAATATCTACTGAGTTAAATATTTTTCAAACATTTTGAGTTGAATATTAAGTTAAATACGTTTTGAAAGAAGAACATAACAATTAAGATTTGGTAATCCCAGGGCTGGGGATTTAGCTCAGTGGTTCCGGCCCCTCCTTTGCAAGTACAAGGTCCTGAGTTCGATCCTGGTAACCACATACAACAATGCTGGGCATGGTGGCTCACACCTGTAATCCCCAGCACTCAGGAGGCAGAGGCAGGAGGATTACTATGAGTTCGAGGTTTGCCTGGGCTACATAATGAGCTCAGGGCCAGCCCAAACTACAAAGTGAGACCCTGTCTCAAAAAAAAAAAAAAAAAGATTTGGTAGTCCTCTGGCAAAACCCAATGTGATCCTTAAAAACATCTTCCATGCTGGTGCATGCCCAGCACTCAGGAGGCTGAGGTAGGAGGATCACCAGAAGTTCTAGGCCAACATGGGCTATGTAGTAAATTGAAAGCCAGCCTGAACTACAGACCCTATCTCAGAATAATTTTTTTTTCATAAGTCAACTTTGGCCAAGAGTAGAGGCCTTCTGCATTAGGAATTGAGGGTGTCTACTGGTTACACGGGGCCCTGGAGTTGTGTGCAGTACATGTGTCTTGAACTCTGTTGTTCAGGTCTAGTGCTGCTTCCTCCAAGACCCAAACAAATGGCATGGGGTAGTGTACTCCTGTACAGTGTCCCACACCCAGGGGTTTCTCCCAGAAGAAATCAGCTGTGCCACAAGGGCACAGAGAGCCTGCAAGTTCAATAACCTCTGAAAGCAATTAACAGAATTTTAGCTGAGTATCATATTTCAATTCCCCAGTAATTTACTGAAAAGAGATCACAAGGGTGAAAGAATACCTAATGCTAAAGTAATACTTAAAAACTAATGATTTATAGTGCTGGGCATGGTGGCTCACGCCTGTAATCCCAGCACTCAGGAGGCAGAAACAGGAGGATTGCTGAGTTCGAGGCTTGCCTGGACTACATAGTGA
>PVIC010038087.1:0-17778 GCA_004025085.1 Thryonomys swinderianus | reverse complement strand
TCTCTCTCTCTCTCTTTCTTCCTTTCTTCCTTTCTTTCTTTGCTGGTACTGGGAATCAAACTCAGGTCCTTGTGCTTCCAAGGCAGGTGCGGTACCACTTCAGTTAAATCCCCAGCCCTCAACCTCTCTGTCTACATGACCAGCTCATTACTAACAAATGAAGAGAATCACTTCAAATTAGAATTCCACAGACTCTCTTTGGCTGCTTCCTATTTCCTAAGGACATTATGTACTATGTGCAGATCACACCCATGAAATAAAAATAATATGATTTCTATGGCTCTTATACTACATAAAACTCGTAAGCATTATTTATGCTACTGTGATTATTTTTAAAAAAAGAATTAAGGAAAATGTCATCAAGAGAGCAACATTTCCATGGACCTCCTTTAATCCATTTGTGTCCCATAAAATATTTTCAACTTAAAAAAATCAAGCAACTAAAATTATGTTGCATCACTTCCTCTTTTAACTACCTCTCAAATCTGGACTCTTTCTTACTTTTTAAAACTGCAAATGTATTTCCCACTCAGTAAACTTCTATTATTTTAACTTCCATTTCTTATCTCATTCTATAACATAGTAGTTCAGCTAGTAGTGTGTTACCACCAAATCATGGACTGGGTAGCTTAGAAAAAAACAGATTTGGAGTTTGTAATTCCAGGGGGTGGGTGGCCCAAGATCAAGGAGCCTGTTTCTGGCTCACAGATGACTTCTTATAGGCTTCAAGATGTGCAGACCCACTGTCTCTGCTTAGAAAAGGTACTTGTTCTTTCTTGGGGCCCCTCCTTTGTGACTTCATTTGAACCTAATTACTTTCCCAAGGCTCCATCTCTAAATGCCAGCACATCGTGGGTCTGAGCTTCAACATGTGAGTATTTCAGGGAGGCCCCAGCTGTTCTGCTCACATACCCACTCCCCGCTCCGCACCCCAGTCTTTGGGCCTCCACTTCCGTTCCATACTCAACACTGAGTTCACATGCTTCCGGTCACAATATCAGGGATACTGATTTCCTAGTTGGTTGAGAAGCACATGGATGCCATTTAGTATACTGCAGAACACAGTGAAAATGTTTTGACCTATGTGTATCAAATATGTATGTTTTCTTCTCAAAAAGATATGTAGAGTAAAGCCAAAGGCTGACGATATTCTTCAAAAAATGAGAATAGAGAGAATACTTACATGCTGGGATAAGATACTCTCCATATTATATCCCCTAATCTATAATGTAGACTGATTTTATATTTTACTGGCTTTTTAATACATTGACTAGACCCTATCATCATCACTATTTTTAAATTCCAGAATATTTCCATCACCAAGCCATTAACAGTCGGTTCCCATGTTTTCTCTCTCAGTCCTTGGCAACTAACCACTAATTTACATTCTGTCTCTGTGGATTTGTCAGTTCTGGGTGTTTTACATAAATTTCCTCACATAATGTTTTCAAGAGTTTTTACATACTATGACATGCACTGACACTCAATCCCATTTCATAAATGACTACTGCTCCATTTTATGCTTCTGCTCCATTTTCTTTACCTGCCCATCAGCCAGTGGTGATTTGGATTTTTGTGTATCTTTGGTTCTTAGAAATAATGCTGCAATCAACATTGTGTGAGAGCATGTTTTCCATTTCCCTGGCTCTACAACTAGGAAAAGAATTTCTGGTTCACAAAATAAGTTTTTGAGCAGCTGCCAAGAGTTTCCAGTGCAGCCCCACCATACTGCTCCCCAGCAGTGATGTTCGTGTTGATTTCTTCACATCTGCATCAGTATTTACCTTCAGTTTTACAAATCATTGCTATAGCCATCCTTGAGTCTGTGATGTGATATTTCCTTGTGATTTTAATTTACTTTTCCTAATTAGTAATGAAATTGAATATATTTTCAGGTACTTTTGAGGATTTCTGTATTTTCTTCAAAGAGACCTCAGTTGTAGCCTTTCACCCATTTTTATGTTGATGAACTCTTTGCCTTTTTATTTTTAAGCATTAAGCATGCATTGTATCAGGTTAGTAAACCTTTGTCAGTTATGTGATTTTCAACAAAAACTCCCATTTTAGGTTTGTCTTTGCACTTCCTTAGTCCTTTGACACAAGTTTTAATTTTGATGTTGGAGTCATCTATTTTCTTTGATTATTTGTGCTATGGATGTCATATCAAAGCAACCATTGCACAGGTCAAAGTCACAACCATTTGTTCCTGTGTTTTCCTTTAACAGTTGTGTAGATTCAATTATAACTCATAAACCCTCCATTGATTTTTGAATTTCTTATCCTGTGCAACAGAAGATCTGATTTTATTCTTTTTGATGTGCGTATCCAGTTGTAGCTACCCATATATTGAAAGGATTCCTTTCCTGCCTTTGCATACTACTGGTATCCCTGCTGAAATTCAACTGACCATATAAATATAAATATAAATATAAATATGGGTTTCTTTATGGAATCTTTATTTGACTGATTCAGAAAAATAAAATTTAAAAATTTTCAAATTGTGGTAATATTTTACAGCAGTAACTAAGCAAAAATTCTGCCCATTTCTTTTACCTTCTTTTACTTTAGATGAACATGTCTGTACATTCATAGGAGGTCTACAATCTTGCTGCATTGCTTCAAATATGATTGCAGCTACCAGCTGGCAAGCAAAACTTAGCTCAGAAAATCAACCAGGAGGGCTGTGAACACAGTCAACTCCTGGGAAGCCAAGTGTTCAAGTTGTACAGAGCAGTCAGAGAGCAGGTGTCCCCTGGTCAGAGAACTGGACTGTTACAGACGGTGGAGTTGGTGCTGCGGGACCGAAATGTTTTTCTCTCCAGGACAGATTATCTGAACCTGCAGATAAAAGGGGAGAAAAGCTTTGCATATGTTCATTACAGACACAGGAAGCCAGGCATTTCACACCTTGTCAGAGTTACCAGGTACAGAGCTGTCCCCAAATCTAATTTTAATTCTAACAGATATGTGAGAAGTCAAATCAGTGCACTGCAAGGAAAGGAAGCTCTTTTTTTTTCGCACTGTGTAGTTTGCTGCAATCATGTCTGAAGGGAATTTAGAAAAAAATATACATTAAAAAACATTAGGTTGCGTTAGGTTTAATACAAACTGTCTCACCAGATAATGGCAAGCACGAGCTCTAAATTGCCCATATTACTTGCATTAGTAAATATCCCATGAGACACGGGTCTAACCTGTTTACTGACTCAGCCTGATGTATTTGTTGATTATAAAGGTATTCAATCTTCCAGTGTGAAGAATTCCTCACATAGCATTAGAGAAAATATTATAAAATCTGTAAGGACAATTTACAAGTAAATTTCTTTGTAAAATGTCCTCTGCGTTTTCAACGTACAGATACATGTATCAAAAAGGAAACAGGGCAGCTAAAGTGTGTTAATTTCCACAATTAAGGGGAAAAAATTATTTTTCTTGTGATTCTTGACTTGTCTAAGGACTGAAAATCCACGGGAGAAAGTCACCAAGTGGGGCTGGTGAGCTGCCCACGAGGAGATGGGACTTCAGCCCACTCTCGCCCGAGGTGGTGAAGCGTGGCAGGGGCAGCAGTTCGTGGGGCATCGACGGCGGGCGAGCAGCGAGGGACCCCAGCAGCGTCTCTCTGCTCCTCTTACACGCTAAGCTACGGGGCCTAGGGAAGGGGCCGAACCCATCGGGGAGCTGATACAATAATCACCCCCTCCATCCCAGCCTCACGCGCTGGACTCAGCCCCCCCTGGTAAAGCCCCGGTTTGGGCTGCGTGAGGCTTTGGGGGAAACTGAGGCATAAGCTACGACCCTGACCTACGTCATAACACAGTAGCGGCGTAGAAAGGTGCGTCAGGCAGATTCAAAGCAGTGCACGTTCAAGGAGGATAGGGAGAGGCACGTGAAATTGCCTTATGTGGTCTGTCTCGTCGGAAATCCCCTACTTACCTAACTACAGACTTCTTACTTGATTTTCATTGCTTAAACTTAAGTTCAGCTTTTCTTTAACAAAGTAGAGATTTTAAGACAAATAGCCCAAGTTCACTTTTCAAATCAGATATGCTCGAGGTCGCTTGTGAGCCCTAACTGCTTTTGTATGCCCAGGACTTCTTTATATCTGGTCTCCATTTTAATTTACTTTATTTATTTGTTTTAACAACTTTTATAAATCCAGTCTCAGGAGATATGTGATTCTTTCTAGCTTATTTTAACAAAATTACTTTTATATTTAGCCATAGTTTTGCATGTACTAAAAGTTTAGCTTTTATTGCTGCATAGTGTTCTACGATGCGGACGAATCACAAGGTTTTTACTTAGCTATTTGCTGATGGACACGGAGCAACTGGAGTTGATTATCCATTTTAACTAGTAAAAAAAAAAACTGCTTGAAACACTGTAGTACATCCCTTTATATAGACATTTTCTTTTCTCCAGGATAAATTTCCAGCAGTGGGATGGTTAGATTGAATGGTGTTGTTCTGAAAAATTCAACAGACTCTTTTTCCAAATTAAATGTTCAGTTTTGTACAGAAGTCTAATTCCTCCCCGTATTCAATGTGCTTAGCCATGTTTAGCTTAGCCATTCCAGCAGACATGTTATAGTAGCTCACTGTGTTTATAATGTTTATTTTCCTATTGACTAGTAACAGTGAGCATCTTTTTATATGCTTATTTGCATCTTAGGAGAGCCTCACCTATTTATCTGAATCATTTGCTATTTTTTTAGCTTGGCTGTTGTATTCTTATTGTTGAGCTTGGAAAATTCCTCACAAAGGAGCCTAAGAAAATTTTGGGTGAGATCACATTTATTTTCTTGATTGTAGAAAAGGTTTGCAAACCTATACTCAAAATTATAAAACTATGTACTCTAAGTATAACCTTTGGTTACTTGCCAATACACCATGATACAAAGATGATTCTTATAAGCATTTGTTATTTTTTGGTCTTTTATTATTAGCATGTTTGCAATACATAATGAATATATTCACTGTGGGATACTGGTGCATGTCCCTGTTGTGTCTTTCGAGTTGTTCTTCTCTCCCTCCCTTGTCTCCGTACCCTTCTAATTATAAACTAGAATTTGGCTTAAATGAAGAATTTGTCTTTCCAGTTGAGGAACCCTGACCATCTGAAATGGGCAGGAGATTTCACCTCTCTAGGGTAACCTCTAAGACGGCTTCTTAAACATCATAGTCATTGTGGTTCCCTGAGCTCCAGAAGTATCACTTTTGTGCATGAAAAAACCCCAGATTTTTATCCAACAGATATGCCGGGTGGCACCATTCACCTTTGCACTTGGAAGGGCCGGTCTTTCTGCATCTGCCTTTACAGTAGGACCTGCCCTCTTCCTGCAGGACTGGCTGGGAGTCTTGGCTGGATCCGTTCCTCAAGGGCCCACGGGAGCGGGCGGGCCCTACGGCAGGACCCTCATGCTATCAGGACCCAGCTGCCCACTGACAACCGGACTAAAACATCACGAAGCTCAAACTTGAACCTAGAGGACATTGTTATTGATACTCCAGTGAACGTGTAAATGGGTGTGCGTGTGTGTGTGTGTGTGTGGTATTCATGCTTAAGCATAAATTTTCTGAGCCATAGAATGGAAACACCTTCGAATGTAATCAGTAACACTAAATATTTTTCAAAATCATCTTTATTTCCTTTACAAGTAGCGTCTGAAATTCTCAGTTGTACATTTTTGCCAACACTTGATTTTTTTTTTTTTTAGATGGTCTTCCTTTGTAGTTCAGGCTGGCTCTGAGCTCACATGTAGCCCAGGCAAGCCTCAAACTCAGCAATCCTCCTGCCTCTTCCTCCCAAGTGCTGGGATGACAGGCGTGAGCCACCACACCTGGCACTGTACTATGTGGTATTGATTGCTGGTGGGCATGAGTCTCCACGCCCAGCATTGTATGTGGTTACTGAGGATCGAACTCAGGACCTTGTGCTTGCGAGGCAGGTGCCAGAACCACTGAGCTAACCCTCCGGCCCCACAATAACACTTTTATGAAAAATGATAGTCTGTATTTGCTGTTTTTTTTCTTTTGACTTCTCTTATTAGTCTACCTTGGTCTGTAACAATCATACTGTGAATAATAGAAATAATTATGACACCATTGTCTCCTTCCTGATCTTAGAAGAGATTACAATGATATACTCTTAGAAATCAGTATTTTACAAGGAATTTTTCTCCATATGCTTTCTATTTGGTATTTTAAGTTTTCTTATTGTGAATGAATTAGTATTATTGCATCTGTTTCCATATCTTTTAAGAAGGTCATTTGATACATTTTCTCCTTTTTCCGTTCATGTGAATGATATTTAACTGATGTTTGGATGTTAAAAATTTTACATTTCTGGTACAAATACAACTCAACCATCAGTTAATCTTTTGGAAATCTATGAACTTAATTTGACTTCTTAAAAGTGACCTTCATATTCTATGCCCAAGGATTAATTTGACTTGCATTTATTATTCCTTATATTCTATTGTTCTTGAGAAGTTTGACATCAATATAGTTCTGGCCTCATAAAGAAATAATTATTTTAGGGTAGTCACCATTTCTACCTTAAATTATTGAAGTATTTCTTATTTAGCTAACCAAAATAGTTTTCCTTTTAACTTACACATTTAGGTTCTGTAATAGTTCTAAGAGTATTCATATTTTATGTCTCTTTTATTGCCAGTTTTGGTAAGGTGAAATTTTGTTTCATCTACATTTAATATTTTAGATGGATAAAGCTGGAACTCTTATTTTTCTAAGTTTTATAGAATTTCTAATAATAACTGAATTTTCACTATGAGTAATGTACCTTCACTTTATAAAAGTATGTTTCCTCTCCTTGTGTGTGTGTGTGTCTCTCTCTCTCATACATCTTCTAAAGTTTTAGTTCTTTCTTCAGTGTTTTTACTTCATACCACATCATAAAAATCTTGATGCTACAGTAAAGCTATCAAGAAAGACACAGGTTAGACAGGTTAGACAGCAGTAGTGGTCAATGAGTGTCAACAATTTTTCGGCTACCATTACGTCCCAGTAGGCAATGGATAGTATTTTTCCAGTCCACTGAAGACCAGAAAATGTTCAATAGTCCTTTCAAAATTACCTAAGCGCATAGGAAGTCATACAGTTAACCTGCAGTATAAAATTACTACAAAGAAGAGAGCAGTGAGAAACAGATTTATTACAGAACATTCATTTTGATACAACTTTAAAACTTTTCTGCCATGTGAACTAGAATAAACTAAAATATTAAAGTTTCAGGAGATAAAATGCATTCAAACATACATAACATCTCGTACAAGTAAATGTTGAAAATCCAGTATTTTTATTTTGGTTTTTGTGCAAAGTCCATTTCACGCAGCCACGTGCTCAGCTAGATTTGAGGGTGTCGCAGATCGTGAGGCTCACGAAGCCAGCATCCTCCGAGCTGAGCTTAACTGGAAGGCGAACGCCCTCAGAATCAGCATCTGTGGAAGGAAAGGGGAGGAGATCCGGGGAATCTACTGAACCCTCAATAGCTACTTCAGAGAGACCTATGGAAAGCTCTGCAGTAGGACAACCTTCAATTTGTCCTAATTTAGGTAGAAAGGTTAGGTCCTCACAGGCCTATGTAGTTTACTGAAGAACATTTGCAGTACATGCTCCCGTGTGTGTGCGTGCGTGTGTGTGTGTGTGTGTGTGACAGAGAGAGACAGAGAGAGAGAAACCGAGGTAGAGACAGATGGACATTCTTCTCTATACAGAAAATTTGATTTAAAAATTGATTACACCTGCGGTTGATGGTGCACACATGTAATTTCAGCACTTGAGAGGCTGAGGCGTGAGGGTGACTGTGAGCTCAAGGCCAGGTTGGGCTACAAAGTGAGTTCAAGACCAGCCTAAACTACATAGTGAGACCCATGTAAAAAAAAAAAAAGATTACAAAACTCATAGGCGCATGTGATTCATAGTGATACCTAAATAAAGATATAAAATCACAGAAATATTACTTTATGTATGGGCTCCAAAGCTTTGTTTTTATATTCAGGAATCACACATGGCCTTTTACTGCCTCAGCTGTTATCACTGGCTACTTTTCAAATCTTCCACACAATTCTATATGAACATAATGGCAACACTGCTATTCTGACGCCAAACCTCTGGCATCTGTTCATATAAATAAATAGTAACTTACTGCCCCTGCAGTTCTCTGATATCTTCGTCTAGTCCTGCTCGCCCGCTAAACCATCAGATATCCTGCTCCTGAATACTGGACTCTTTCTAGGGGCCCTCCAGACTGCTCCCACGTTCAGCGATGATGACAACAAAGGCACATGCTACACAGGTGCAGACACAGGAAAATTGAGATGCAGCTTGTTCCCTGGACATGTTACATCTTTTGCTCAGAATTGGATTGCATAAATGCAGATTAGCATGTCTTCCAATCTTTTCATGTCTGCACACTGGAGGAGACTTTAACATACTTTGAGGAGGCTGCTGTAAAAAGCAATGTCCGTGCTGCACGGGGCCATGTGAGAAGTTGTACTTTCCTAAGACTAAGAGTAATTCTCTTAGTTAATTTTCTAGTTGTTGAAACAAAATACCTGACCCCCAAGTTAAGGGAGAAAAGTTTATTCAGTTCACAGTCTGCTGAGTTTCCAGTCCACGATCAGCTGGCTCCAAAGCAGGGTGTCACACGGTGGGGGGTAACAGTTGGTGCCAATGGAAGACAGCAAAAGTGACAAGGAACCTTGTCAATACCTTTCTGCCCTTTTTACCTTATACAGACCACCTAGCACCATTCCAGTCAGTGGACTGATTTAGTAATCGCATGCCCATGATCCTAGCATCACACCTCTGAGAGAGCCCCGTCTTTGGGGGACATCTAGACACAAGCCTGACAGCAATCTGTGCTCAGACCTTTGAGCAGCTTCCCTGGGAAAGGGCTGGACCTTGGGTGAGGGAGTTTCCTACCCAAAGGGGTCACCAGAGGCTCAAGGGTCTGCAGCCGGGGACTCTCCCCCGGCACCAGCCCCCAGTCAAGGCCACAGAGGTGTCATTCCACAGGTGAGATCTGGCCACACACATGGACTCCGCCACACAGAACTGCTTCAAAACAAAATAATGCCTGCGGTCATTTCCCATATTTCAGCACTTGTCATCCTTTCTAAGGACAATTGAGAAGGCATGAAATTATGATTTTTGACAGTTTTAACCTTATTCCACTGCATATTTTTAATAACTTAGACTCAGTCAGACTACAAGCAAGTTTCAACTGAAAATTACTAAATGATTAAACTAATTAAAATACACTGATTTTAAAAATATTGGCAAGTATTTTAAATTAAAACAATTCATTTTTTAAAACCTCAGAGACTTTTGGCCTATTTTTCCATGTACCTCAAATCTTTAGCATTTTATAAGAATTCTATAAGAAAACAAAACTTTACTCCAAAATATTTGGAATCTGAAAATGCCACCAGGCTTATTTTCTAGGGTTGCATTAATTACTCCAGGAATAGAATATGCTGGAAGTCCAATGAGAGCCACAATGATTAATTCGATATTTATAAAGCAAATGGGACAAGATGTGTTCACATCCTACGACCATTCTTTTTTTGTTCAACCTGTTTTTTGTCTTTTTACTTTGTCTTCAGCGTCTAAGATTTCTTTTTCATTACATTATTTTCATTCCTTTTTGTTATCTCTCCCACTCTGTCTTCCTTTCTTGTACCTCATTTCATTTTTTTAATTTCCTTTTTCTTCTTCTTTTACTCACTTTACTGTTCACTAAAAGAAACTAAGCTACACTCAGTCTCTCCATATATAGTAGTGATGCTTGAATTATAATCTCTTGCCCTCATTTAAAGAGATTTATTCAGTGTTTATATTCTCTTCATTAGACAAACAGGATCAACTGTGAGAGACATGTGTGCCATGTCTCCTTATATCTGTGATCCAGTGATTTCTGGCACAGCCCAGTTTCCTGTCGGTCTGTCTATGGCTGCTGCCTAAGAATCAGTCGGCATTACTGAATATCCTTCCTTCCCAACTGTGCCGTCATTCTCAGAATTGGTGCCGCTCCTCCCAAGGCGTCAAGGCGATCACACCTCTCTACAGTCCTGGTGCAGGACACGGCACGCAGGAGACCCTAGGAACCAGAGGGTGGACGTCTCTGGGAGCTAAGTCACATACGAAGCCCTCTGTGTGAAGCCCCCCCTAAAAATGTTGAGTTTCTCTTCACATTATAGCCTCAAGCAGCATTTTCCTACAAGTGGCTTAAGTAACTAGTTCAACCTTGACTCCACTCTAGATGTAAATACTGACAAAAATCTATCTTCAAGACACGAAAATCTAGAGAACACCATGAGCAGGACATTAAGTCATGAGGTATGCTGTCAACCTGTCAAATGCCTGGCCTGCTCTCTCCTTTCTTCTTGCCGTAGCACATATAACTTTCCGAAAGTCTGTGTATTTCTCCTGTTTAATGTGTTTACCATTGATATCTCTTCTTTACACGTCATAAACTCTGTGAGGGCAGCAATGTTTAGCTGGTTTGAATGGGCAAGTTTCCAAATGCCTAGAACTGGTTCCTTGCATAACGTAGGTGTTAAATATAACTTCTGTGAATGACTTAGTTTTCCGCAAGATCTGAAACGATGCTCTGGGAGGCCGTCAAGACGCTCGTTTCCCAGCCAGTGCACAGGAAGACCAGCCGCTGGGCCCAGCGACGGTGGAAGCTGTTTGGAGTTGTGGCCCCCTCGGTCGCCGTCAAGGTTATGTTCCTTAAGGTTCTGGCCTGAAGCAAATGCCTGCATGATCGAAGGATAAAGCTAGAGGGCAGCTTGGCCGTCCCTGAGGAGAGCGGGGCATCAGGACTCTCGGCGAAACAGTGGGAGCCTCATCTGCACCGGCCCTCTGAGTCACCTGCTGCCTGGCTCGGATGTGATTCTCAGCACCCAGCAACTCGTTCTGAGTCTGTTTGCAGAAAAGCCAGGCTCCATCAAAACCGGTGTATACACATCAACTAACTTTCTCTGAGCCTGTCAAAGATGGCTTTAATGAGGAAGTCTTGGGCAAATAAGTAGAGAAAGTCTCGGGCAAATACGTAGAGAAATAGTATCTAATTTAAGGACTCAATTTACACAAAGGGAGAGAAACTTAGATAAATGTGTACTCATTGTCATTTCAGATCCCTTCCACTCTCCTGAAGATCAAAGAGGAAGTCATGGCCATAAACAGGGATTTATCATTTCAATTTTATAGGAAGAAAACTAAAGGACAAAACTGGATCATAAATTTGCCAGGCCACGGGACAGGTTTATTTTTCTTTGTAATCTTTTATCCCTTTAAGCCACTGTCACTTCTAACCTTAGTACCTTGGGGTGTAATTGGATATTATAGACTCATCAGTGTTATTAGGTCGCTCAAAAAATGACTCATTGTCCTGGAGTACGATGGGAAAAATATTGACTGCATTTATTAAAAGTACATCGTAGACTAATAGAGTAACAGCTTCAAATTAATCTCCTACAATTAATAACCTAAATATACAGCATAGCCCACAAAATGCCAGGAGGAAAAATAAATTATACTCACAGATACTATAAAGCAAACTTTTGTGTTGGTATTATTAATTTTGACTGTCTTTTCCACCAGCTGTATTTCCATAGCTAATAATAAGCCACAAACCTACTTGTGGGTTGGTTCCTTCCTTTCTCTGGCCATCTCCTGAGGGCATGGGGGGTCCGTAGAAATATTAATGGAAACTTGGACAGGATGGAAACACAGTATTCAGTGCAGTGGATCGGAAGAATTTTCATCAATCCTTTCTAAAAGAACTTTGGATTGTATTTCATCTATAATTGTGTCATATAATCTTAATCAGTTACAAAATATTACATATTTTTTTCCAAACACTGGCTCATACAAATAAGATTGTCACCTCATTTTCTGTTACACTTCCAAAGGACTGTGTAAGCTAGTGCTTTTTAATTTATTTCTCTTTGAAATTTTTTGACTGGAAAATCATAATTATATATACTTATACCATACAACATGATTATATACCTATATGTATGGAGATGGTGGTATGTTTAAATCAAGATAATATATTTAAAATCTTACTTGCCTATTGTATTTTATGGTGAGACATTTAAATTTTCCTCTCTTAGTTATCTTGAAATATATACCACATTATTAGGACAGCCCTATGCCAAAGTGCATGTTCCTCAAAAACATAAAAATAGAGTTAACATATGGCTGAGTTACCCCACATATGAAATATACTCAAAGAAACTAGAGTCAGTACAGCAAAAGGGATCTGCCCTTCTGTGACTACTGTGGTATCATTCACAATAACCAGGATACGAAACCACCTAGGAGTCCATTAGGGTAACGGAAGGAAGAAAGTGTGGTATGTACACACAACAAAATTCTACTCATCTCTCAAAAAGAGGGAAATCTTTTCATCTGCAACAGCATAAACGAATCTGGGGCAGATTGCGCTGAGCAGAATAAGCCTGCCACAAAATGACGCATACCACGTGACCTCACTTGGGGGGCTCCTTCAAAGTTGAATCGTGGTATTTCAATGTCACCACCACGCACTTAAGAAACATCTAGAGCAGCTCTGTGCGCGGCAGAAAATTTGAAGTCAATATTCTATATCTCTGAGCATGTTTTCATTCATTTCCCTCACATATTTTGTCATTACATATGTTCATAAAAATTGTTCTATTGATCACTTGTAGACTCTATAGCAAAACTATACATGTATGTGTGTATACATATGTACACATGGGTGCCTATATACATGTCTGTTACAAAGAGATAGAGGGAAAGCCATTTTTTTATAAAAGTTTTGTCAGTGAAGTCTTAAATTTTCAAAACCACCGAAAGAACTATCATCATGATCATCTACGCAAAATTAATTTTAAAAGTAAATGATAAATTTTGATAAGGTGCTATTAAAATTGTTAGAGGTGAATCTTTTGATATAGCATTTCTTTTTTATGTTATCACTTATTTCTAGAAAACAGGTTTCTATATCATTGCTTTTTCTCCTTATAGTTTTATAAGCCACTGAGAAAATGTATTTGCATAAAATACTATAAGAATGAAATGAATTTTATTGTAGTTATGTCATTTAATCTCTTGTTGTTGTTGTTGGTACCAGGACCAACGTGGGACCTTACGCTCGGGAGAGGGCACAGCCCCACTGAGCTAAATCCCTGGCCTATCATTTAATTCTTCCCGGTTCTCCTGAGTCACATGACGCCCCTGCAAGATCACCCAATGATGTAGCATCAAGGAGCATTTTATGAAATGAATCAAAATATGTCAGTTGTACTAAAATAGCCCTTCAGTTTCTCATCCTCTTCAGGAAGTCTTAGCTGCTCCTCTGTGTGTGTGTCTGATGTCTGTATGTGTGACAGTGTGTGTCTGTGTGTGTGTGAGTGTGTGAGTGTGTATCAGAGTGTCCGGGAGGGTCCCCCGCCCCTTCGCCTTCACTGAGAAGAGAATGAAGTTGAGAAGCGTGTGGGAGTTGAGGTACTGAGAGCAGGAAGCAGCCTCTTCTTAGGGGGCCAGCGTCATCCACAGACACACTTTGTGTAAATTGAATCTCTGAAAATTAATTCACTTAAAACTATACCTAGGTAATTCTTGCATTCTTCTTGATTTTTAAGAATGCTGGTACACAAGACTGAACAGTTCTACCCAGTAAAATTGAAGTGCTTGAGAACTGAATAGATGTTAATGGAATGAACATATGAATGAAAATTTATATAGTTATTTATTATGAATATGTTACTAAATTATCATTTTATAAGCAGCTATATGATCTTGGGAGAACTGCCATATACAGTATATGGTAATTATTTGTTACAGATCAAAGCTATAATGTACTTTCAAATACATTTTGTGAACACTTGAAAATAAAAACTAATGAAAGTATCATATCATATTTGGTGCACAGATATAAAATTAATTTTAAGTTTAGAGTTTTGTAGGGTTTTCTTGGTATTAAACAAAATATTTCTTCTAGGACTTCAGTTTCATTATGTCTTCAAAAGCTTATCTTCCCTTGGGGCCGGAGGGTTAGCTCAGTGGTTCCGGCGCCTGCCTCGCAAGTGCAAGGTCCTGAGTTCGATCCCCGGTAACCACATATAATGCTGGGCGTGGAGACACGCCTACCAACAATCAACACCGCATACCACAATGCCAGGCATGGTGGCTCACGCCTGTCATCCCAGCACTCGGGAGGCAGAGACAGGAGGATTGCTGAGTTCGAGGCTTGCCTGGGCACCATAGTGAGCTCAGGGCCAGCCTGAACTACAAAGTGAGACCCTGTCTCAAAAAAAAAAAAAAAAAAGCTTATGTTCCCTGAGCACCCTCCCCCTGCCTTGGCATCTTTGAGGAAAATATGAAAATAGGTAGGAGCCTCAACTGGAGACCTCTGGTGAGCTGACCCGCAGTCTGGCCAGGTTCACAGCAAGAAAACCTCTCCTGCTCAAAGCAGTCTGCCTGCCAAAGTCTGAGTCCCCTTCACAAAGCGTTTCTCCCAGGGAGAACTTTTTGAGAAATCTTATAGTACTAAAGTAATGCACACAAAAGGTGTTGAACTTCCAATTTGGAGGTCCAATTTTTTTAAGGAAAACCACATATTTCTACTGAGCAAGAGAAAATTTGGTCATCCCGAGACTTGGGGGAGCCCCCCCCCCCACTGGCCAGAGGTGTGGAGCCTCCAGCTACCCGTGGAGGGCACTGGGCAAGGACATACGATACCTTCGAGATAATAAATCATATATCTCGAGATAACTTGAGATATTTCACTAATCGTGTCTGTAACAAGTCAACTACCTTTGTCAGCTTCTTAGATTGTCTAAATGAGTATAATCTCTGAGATCTGCCATGTGTTGGAGCCATAAACGAGAACAGAGCAGATGTCTGGGCACACAGACAATGTTTTTGACGGGAGAGGACTCTGCCAGCAGCAAGGATCTCCCAGGAGTTCGTGAGTTCCATATTCATATGTAAAATATGGAAAGGCTTCTCCCACAGGATCTCATTTTCCTACTCATTAACACCCTGGATTATCTTTCCTCCCTGCTCTCCCAGCCCCTCTTTCTTGCCAGTCCTGACTCTAGGCAAACCCACCACCTCCTCTCCTCACTCCTGCTTCCAGCCCGAGCTGCCACCAGCCAGGGGGAAACGGTTCTCCTTGGATTCAAGACAAACGCACTGCGCAGCCTCCAGAGGGGCATCGTGCCTTCCAGTTCATAGTCGGCTCTGCGCTCCTTGGCCCATAAAAAGCCTCGCTCAACATATTCATTTCTAGCCCTCAGCTCTCAGTCGTGAGGAATCTCCTCACTCCTCTCCGCAAGTCCCATGGCTGTTGGCACACGCGACCACGTGGCTGTATTGAATCATTTTGCAGCGCCCTGCGCTGGAGGAAACCGCATATAAACATGGCGAATGAGTTGTGCGAGGCCGACAAGCTCAGCTGGCGCGGGAGCAGGTGGGGGGTCCGCCACCCCAATCCACCCAGGCTTCTCTCTCCTGCTCATCGCACAGCTCTCCTGTAAAGACGAGCAATTTCCATAATAAAAATCACTTCGGAGTCTCAGGGTGGGCAGAGAATCCTCAAAAGCTCAGTGACTGGCGAGTCAACACTGCAGACCTACCGCCGCTATCTTCTCTCCTGTCCTTTTTCTTCATTAAGTTAAAAAAATTCCTGGGGATGTTATACTGGTCCTCAAAGTTACATGTACTTTTTCGGTGCTTAAAAACACCTCTTGGTTTACATTAGAACAGCTAGTCAAAAAGAGACTTGCCCAAAGAAATGGTTAAGTTACAGAGCTTTGGTATGGCTCGTTGGTTATCTGATTTCTTTCATATTTATTTTGTTGCCTCTTCTTTATTTTACCGTGATGTGTGGAAGGGATGCCAGCTCACAGGCGGGTGCAATACCCAGGGCTGCGGAACGCATTTTCCATGAAGGACCCCAAGGCCCCCACACCTGTGTCTTTCCACCTTTGTGTAGTTCCTGGTCCACGAAAGTAGAGTTGATCACTTCTCAAAAGTAAACTAACAACAGTTGTGACAAGGTATTGACCTCATAGTTAACGAATAGGAAGTAGGCTTTATGAAGGCCTATAGCTCTCTCGCTCTCTCTCTCTCTCTCTCTCTCTCTCTCTCTCTCTCTCTCTCTCTCTCTCTCTCTCTCTCTCTCACTGTCTCTCTGTTAATAAGAGCTACATGAGCAAGGTTGGAAGCTAATCTTTCCCCTGGAATTTGATCTCTTTTTATTTTCTTTCTCCTAAGATAAATTGTGATATCTTGAAGGGCATAAATTGTGTCATATTTATCTATCTCCCACACAGTCTGATGTTTCATTTGGAACATACTAAGTGTTAAATCGTGACATTTTAAATCAATGATATAATTTGTATGCTTCAATCAGGATATCTTTATTGAGCAAACCACTATTTGATGTTGTTTCTCTAATAAAGTTCAATCAACACATTTGTAAGCTACCACTTATAAATCAGCATCATTCAGGAATAAAAGAAGTGAATTGATGCACATACAGATTGTTTTCCTACCTAAGACTCTATTCGTGGAATTTACCTGAGACCAAAAAGAAAATCTAAACTATCACCCTATTGTTGAACCTGCATGAAAATATATTTCTTGCAGTAGTACCATTGATAAATAAGATGAAATGGTTTATACACTTCCAAGTAGCATGGCTGAAAATGTGGTAAAGAAGTCACATAAAAACCTTTGGTTTATTTAACAAAAAGTTCTCTGATGCAATATCTTTTGTGTTTGTTTTCACGTTTAACAATTAATGTGACACCAGGAAATCTTTATGCTAATGTTATAGCTTCTTAGTTGAGTACTAACACCATTATCTATCTTAATGAATAATTCATTCCTAGATGAGAACTTAACTATATCATTTTTACTGGATATGAATGAAATTCTGAAGTGCAATTTAAGTTGAAAGAATTTAACATTGGAGAGAATTCCCATAAACCACCAGAAATGCTGTGCTGGCAGTGTTACCTAGCACTCAAGTGTAATGGCTTTCCAGTAAGCTTGTGTGTGATTCCAAATGTTGTTTCTTTTGTAAGAAAACTGGACAGGATTTGTTTTTTACTGAATTTTCACACTGTGCAAGTGACTACTTTGGCTTCTGCATATCTAAAACATTATGCACATTATTTCTAGCTGCAGACTAAGAACCTAGATGGTCACTGCACCGATATTTCCTCTGTCAAGGTTTGTTGCTGTTGCTGTTGCTGTTGTTGCTGTTACAGAAGACTTTCCTTTTTAAGAATCCCAGCACTGAAAACTTAAAGGTGCAATTGAGAGATTCATTGCACCCTGAAACTCCAGTTGATGGAATGGTGATCACATTTCGGGGGGAAAAAGCCAAGCTCCGGTAACTACGTCTCAGTCTGAAAGACCTCAGAGACCATCGGAGTGTCTGCCCGTCCTGTGCTCAGGAATGGGCTGGGCATGTGGAAGGGTGGCAACCGTCCTCAGAACTGCCAGAAGTTAATCTCCATCAAAAGCTTGAAGGTGAAATATTCCACTCTATAAACTTGGTGTGGGAATATGATGAGGGGAAGGAATAAATATGATACAGAAAGAAAATAAAAGAGCATGTATAAGGGGGGAGGAGGGGGGAGTGGGTAGGGATATGGGTAAAAATGAGAATTAACTTGTGGCATATACTGGTACAAATTTCCCAATGTTATATGTGATTTTGAGATGTATATAAATTGTACCAATAAAG